>JAPYZJ010003827.1:0-15171 GCA_030522765.1 Ophioninae sp. B BG-2022a | reverse complement strand
GAATTTCAAAGTTGGACCATCGATTTTTGCCAATTTTTCCATACATACCCCTTTGCCTCTTTTTTTCCCATTTTTCAAGTGGACTTTCCGGGGAAACTATAAGGGCTATCGATATGATTCCAACGCCATTATTTAAGTTAGGCAAAAACCTTTTCCAAACCCACCAAATAAATCTCTATCGCATAGGAGAAGCCTACTCTACGACCTTTTGAAATATCGTGTTTTTTGAGATTTCGGAAAAGCGGCCCGAGAGGTCGAAAAAATTTTTTTTTCGTTTTAGGGCTATTAAAAGGGTTTGTTTAATCGGAAATTTACCGCTGATTACGAATATGCCCGAGTTTTTGCCGGAAGTACAAAATTAGACTGGGAAAATGCAAAAAACCGTTTTAGAATATTTTTTTGACATTTTTCTCTAGAAATTGAGAATTCGAGGCAAATTAAATGGTGGATTCGTTGAAATTTAATATTTTTATTTAATTTTAAGCAAGCATCATTCAAACTGTAAATTCAAAACATAACCCTTACTCGTGCTCCTCGTTGTTCTGTACCCTCCTCAGCTCGTCGGTCAACATTTTTTGAAGCTCCGGGCAATACGCGCCAAACATCAGGTTCACCATTTGTCCGTTCTACAGCAGCGCCAACAACGATATTCAGTTTCAAGCGAGTTTCGAAGAGGAAACGAAAAATAAAGTGCACGTTGGGGAAATCAATGTTACTGTTTGGTCATTTGTGGATTATTACGTGAATAAACATCCAGGTGGGTTCACTCTTGCCCCGGAATCGCTCTAAAGCCTTGATGTTGTCGCACTTCGCCTGGGCAGGAAAATTTCGATCTTTTGTGAGGTTATGTTCGATCTTTTGTGAGATTATGTTCGATCTTTTGTGAGGTTATGTTCGATCTTTTGTGAGATTATGTTCGATCTTTTGTGAGGTTAAGTTCGATCTTTTGTGAGGTTATGTTCGATCTCTTGTGAGGTTATGTTCGATCTTTTGTGAGGTTATGTTCGATCTTTTAGGTGTCTGATGCGGCACTGGTTCGACTAGACTAGATATACACTACGATCATATTTTTCGTGCATTTTTACGTTTTCTAAAATTTTAGTGCTATAAAATTACATTTCGTACGTTTTTTTTCAAAAACGATATTTTTGCAAGCTCTCGAGGTTGCAATGTATAAAATATGAATAAACGGGTGAAATTTTTTTTTTTTTTTGTTTTTAATTTAGTCTTAAGGAATTTCGAAGATTCTGTTCGATCAAGCCGAGTCAACGGTGAATATAATAATTACTCGTGTCAAGGGTCAATCCTACCGTTACGTAACTCAACAAATCTCCGCCAATTTCCATTTTGATTTTTTTCAGGATACTGATCATTCCGCTGCAAGGCCCGCTCCATTCCGAGTATATATCGACCACTGGAATTCCAAAACCCGAATGCGACGAAAATCCAAAATGACAAGTTTTATTTAAATGAAATTTTTTTATTCTTTTTTTTTTGACCGAAAATATTGTTTTCCCTCACCAACGAGACCCTTCCTCTCTAATATCTTCGACCATTCTTCGTCTGTCGAAATATCCGTCTGCAGCGCTGCCGGAGTATTTTTCTTCGCCATTTTTCGCCCTTTGCCCAAACCACCCTGATTTTTCCAAAAACGGAAGGAAAAGCGTAGAGATCAGAAACTCGAAATTAATGATAAAATTATTATTATATTTTTTATTAATCCAAATGTTGTTTTTATTATTAATGATGTTATTTTAGGAAACATTGCACACAATTTCGGTATCACGTAAACACACACACACACGTTCAAACGATTTTTCGAAAATGTCACTAGAATTCTATTAATTTTTATAAATGTTTCTAAAAATTGTAGGAAATTTTAGAAATTGTAAAAAATTCTCAAAATTCTAGAAAATTGTAAAAAAAACTCGGAGGGATCTAGGGAATTCTAGAAACCGTAGAAGATTCTAAAAATTCTAGAAAATTCTAAAAATTCTAGGAAATTCTAAAAATTCTAGGAAATTCTAAAAATTCTCGGAAATTCTAAAAATTCTAGGAAGTTCCAAAAATTCTAGGAAATTCTAAAAATTCTAGAAAATTCCAAAAATTCTAGGAAATTCTAAGAATTCTAGAAAATTCTAAAAATTCTAGAAAATCCTAAAAATTCTAGAAAATTCTAAAACCTCTAGAAAATTCTAAAAATTCTAGAAGATTCTAAAAATTCTAGAAAATTCTAAAAATTCTAGAAAAATCCAAAAACTTTTTAGAAAATACCGATTTCAGAAAAAATTCGCACCGATCTTTTCCCCAACATGTCCGTTGACAGTTTCAATCTTGGTTTTCGAAAATCCAACGTAATTAAAAAACCCAAATTTCTTCGATTCGAAAAAAATTGAATTTTGACAAAATCGATTCGAATTTAATCTAATTAAAACGAATTGTAGAAAATTTACAAAAAATTGAACTTCCAAAATCAAAATTCAAATTCCGTTTATCGTTATCGTTTCAAATACGAGAAAGGCGCGTTGCGTTCGTGGTTGTTCGTCCTCGCGACATCGAAACAGATTTGAGGATGTAAGCCGTTCTGGTTTTCTTATATAGCCCGTAACACAACGGGGAAGCCTCGACGACGTGAAATCACAAATGAGCGGGCACGCGACTCAGCCTTCCACCTCCGCCGATACAATTTCTCCTTTCGTATAGAATTTTTGAAAATCCTGATTTACGAGTAATTGGAGTAGTTCGGCTCGTCAATTGAGCGAGTGACGTCGTAGAAATAAAAAAAAAAAAAAAAAGAAAAAAGTTTTAATTGAGTAGCTCGAAACGTCGTTTGCAAGGGAGTCTCGAAGAATTTCGTAAGATTCCATCCAATTATCTCGATCTTTTTGCTTCAGGATTTTCGTCCTCCCGGTAAAAACACACATACTCCATTACCCTCAGAACTAATGGTTATTGCAATCGCGTGCAACCATCAGTCCAACCCTTTCCTTCCTCACGTGATTTTCTGTCCCTGCGATTTCAGTTCCACGACATAATAATAATTGGTCTACCCGTAAAGTAGATTAAACTGGATGAAGTACCAACCCCCTTAATGCCGTTCGTGCTTAGACATTCACGATCGAAAAACAAACTCGAACACTCGTCCCAATGTTGCCTTTAAATTACCCAAAGCTCCGAGGTAAAACGATTATTACATACAAAGGTTGGTTATAAATTATTCCAATTTTTTTAACTATCGAATTTTAACTTACGAAGAATTATTAATTTTCCGTTAATTATTTTCTATCATGCTCTTCGAATACGAATTAAGATTCGAATATCTCAAAAATTGAAATTGAAAATGATCATTTTTATTAATTATAATTAGCGGCCGTTATAATTAAGATTTACCATTGTAATTGCGAATGTAATTAAGATTTACTATTTTGATTCCGAACCAATCGTAAATAGAATTTAATTCGAATTTTTAGAATTTTTTCCAAGAAATTCGCTTTCAAAAACAATTTTTCGAAAAATTCTACTATTTTTCCTCAATTTATTAATATTTTATTTTATTTTATCTCAATTAAGCATTATTTTATTTTTATTCGTACGTAATTTTTAATATCCTTTTAAGGATTTAACGCTACCATTTTTTTCATTAGTAAAAAAAATAATACTATTTTTAATTATTTTTTTTCACATTTTTACATATTTTATTCACAGGCTCAATTTTTCATGACTATTTTCGTTGATATCTCGTGTTTATTAGTCACTGCGAATTTCTTCGAGAAGCACGTATTCGTTTGTTTTATCTTTTTCACGAGGTTACGAGGTTATGCGCTAAGATAATAAATCGAAGAGGTTAAGCCATTATCGAATACGTACGACGAAACCTGGCGAAAATTATTTTTCCACTCACCCTGTCCGAATTTGTCTTTTCGATAGCCTTTGGAATACGAGTATTTTTCACGCGAGAGAACAAACATAACCCTGTTGCCCAGGATACGATCAGCCACCCGATCAATTTCCGTGAAAAAATCAAGCCCCGATCTCTAGTCAAACATACTCTATAATTAACAGGAAAAAATGGGCAACTTCATCAAGTTTGCTGCAACGTTCGAAGAATGCATTATTTTGGCTGACTTTACGAAGATACTGGACAAGAAGAAGAACGGTTTCGTTTTTTTAAAACTTTAATTAATTCGAGCTGCATTAAAGTCAATAAACCCAGTAATGAAGATAGAGTAAGAGTGTTTCCAAATATTTCGAAGTATTTCGAACGTTTTTTTTTAACGTGCGATTATCGACTATTGGTGAGACAGATTTGCTGTTTTGGGGTATAAATTGAGGTACGTATCGATTGCAATTCGATTGCGATCAGGATATATTTATTAACCGTGGCAAATTGATTTTTGTTACGGAAATACATTAACGATTCTTCAATTAACGAAAACCGATGATTATTTCCTTTTTTCGACAAATTGACATATTGGGAATGAATAAAGTCCATGAAAACGTTATATGTCAAAAGATAACTAAATTAGCCGACAATTTGTAGCGCCATCTCCTAGGGTAATGTACAAACTGAATAATTCAGGGGCGTAATCAAGGGGATGATTTATCTCGGCAAAGCTGTAAGAAATGTCCGGAATTTTAGTGCAGCACTCTGCCACGCGGAGCGCTAGTTATGATATCGAATACGATATTATGCATAAAAATATTCTCACAGTATACCCAGCGCCGCCTGCTGGAGAGAGTCAGAACTAAAAAATGCGGACAAAACCCGATTCGTTTCAATGCACGGGTGTAATGCGGAGGATCGTCCCCCGGGCGTAATAAAAATGAAAAAATCGTTCGAAAAACGGTCAAATTTTTTGTTTAAACCCGCGATTTCGACAGTTCAGCCGATTATTAACGAATCAATTACAATTCGGAAGCGTTTTTCAACATAGTCATTGGAAAATGTACGTTTAAATGTTGGGATGAATTTTGAAATAAAAGGCGCGTGTTAACTGTCACTAGCGTTCCTAATCAGCTGTCTTGGACTATTGACAGGTGGAACAAAAATGGCCGAAAATGGGTTTGCATCGGACGTCGGTTCCCAGGAAAATCTTGCCGCGGATGCAATTAACCTGGATATTGAAGAGGTACGTCCCATCAATGACGCGAAATCTTTGCAGTTCAATCAACGAGAAATATTAAAAAATAACGATGCCGTTTTGCCTCGCAAAACTCTCGTATCTCGACAAGCGTACGTTATGCAGGTTATTATCCACCCTCAAACAAAACACCTTTCGACGTCAAACTGAATTTTCCAATCCGTTTTTCGTAGCAAAAGCTCTATTCAGTAATTATGCTTTTTTTTTCATATTTACAATTCGAAATATTAAATTCTCGTTAATAAAATTTACATCACGTCGAATTTCCGGTATCAGAATTTTGTGACTCGTAAAAAATCCAAACAAACTATAAACGTCAATCGGCTTTTTTAATGGCATCGTAAAAATATGGAAATACTAAATATTTTTATGTTCCACAACTAGGAGACGTATTTTACCGCATTAAAATTCACTTCAAACTTTGTTTGTCATTTGTCATCGTATTAATACGAATTTTATAAAAATTCATTTATAATATTTATCAACGATAAATTTGATTAAAGTAATTTAATTAAACAATTAAAAGATTTATCGTAAACAATAAATTAATTTTTATAAATGCAAATAAGGGAATGGATAATTTTCTATAGAATCCGTTTGAATCTTTATTGAATACGTAAATAAGTACGGTTAGGTTCGTGTTTAAACGATTGATAAGCCTAACATTATCGAACGCTGAAAAGTAATTTTGAAAAATGAATCGTCTTGCGGAAATCGAATTACGGAGCGATAGTTTCTCCTAACGTCGAATGATACGGCATCGAATAGAGAAGGATTCGTTTGTAAACCTTCCAATTGTCCGGCGATCGAACGGGGAAGGGATCAGCGGTAAAACTTTTTATCACAGCTGGACGATGCGGAGTACGCTATTCCGGCGGTGGATCAACTGCCGTCATTGGAGAGCATTCTTACGGAGCCGGACTGCGGTTCTTTGTCGGGTACGGACGACGACTGTCTCGGCGCAGTTTCCATCGACAAGTTCGGCGGCAGCGAGACGGCGAGCGTGGGCAGTGTCCTTTCCTTGAATTCGTTAAACAGAAGTTTCAGGCCGCCGCAACTGCAGCCATCCGGGGCGATATTGGGACACATTATTCTGAAGGGAATATCGGCACAAATCGTTTCGGCGAGCGTACGACATTAAATCAACGATAATCCATTAATTGCGTAAAGTAACCGTTAGCTTCAATCTTGATATTGCTTCGCTAGGAAAGAGTCAACGCAGGATTGGCAAGCGCAGTCGCGGCTGGCGGTAACATGTTAGTGATCGGTACGAGTCACGGCTTAGTGCTAGGTTTCGATTTGACTCAAACTCTTCGCTGGTGCGATCAAGAAGCTCGTCATCAGGGTTCCGTATCGGCGTTGTGTTTCAATTACGACGGTAGTAGACTTCTAGCCGGTTTCGCACGCGGTCATATTCTCATGATCGACAGCTCTAACGGCAAAGTTTTGAGAACTCTGACGGAAGTCCATCCACCGGGAACGGCTGTTCTTCATGTCAAGGTAAACGAAACATTTTTCAGCAATCGATATTCTTTAGCGATTCGCTGTATCTGAAAAATCAGCTTTGCTTCGTTCGTAGAATTATCTTTTTTTTACTTATTCCATTTAATGACTTATTTCCAGTTCACCGATTCGCCAACGCTGGCTTTGTGCAGCGACAGCGGCGGTTCGGTTTTCGAGCTCAGTTTTACTCGTGTAATGGGGGTTCGTGGTTGCGACAGTAAATGCCTCTTTAGCGGTTCGCGCGGAGAAGTTTGCACCCTCGAACCTCTTTTACTCAATCATCTTCCGGCACATCCGCTGAAGAATTATACTCTAGTCGCGCTGGCGACTCTGTCCAAAGTTATCGTAGTTTGCATCAGACCGAGAATGAGGGTTGTCCTAACGCATCCGTTAACCGGAACATCTATAGCTCCGCCTCAAGTCTCGTGGCAATTAGTTGTGATACAAGCGGCCGATGCTTCGAGGGTTATCGATCCTGTACTCGCTTTGGCGAGGGACATGACCGTTCACTTTTATCAGGTAACTTTTATAAAAAGTCAGAAACGTTTTTTTTATCGATCGATGGATCGATCGAGTTAAAACTTTCTCATTCGGAAAGGTCTGCTCCGAAGCTGGTTCCCGTGTAAGACTATCGCCTCTCCGAAGAGTCGTTCTTTCTTACACGATAAGTAATTTGAGATGGCTGAATGCTCGATCTCTCGCCATTCTGGATACCCAGGAACGCTTGCATTTATTGGACGTGAGAACACAAGACAATCTTGAAACATTGGACATGAGTCGAGTCGGGATATCCTACGCTTCAAGTCATTTCAAAGGTCTGTCCACCGGAGGCAATGTTTCCAAGGTACGCCGGTTTCCGTAACGCAGCTCATTCTTTCATAACATCGACGGATAAATTATCTTAGCGCAGAGATTTCTTTTATCGGAATTGCTGAATTCTGAATCCGAGTTTTCCAGGCGATGGCTTTGGCCGGTGAACGAGCTTGTTACAACACCGTCATCACTTTTGGGACCCAGCTATTGTTGCTCGGTACGAAAAGCTTGCACGCTGTTTCTATAAGAACATGGACGGAGCGATTGCGACATTTGACGATGCAGGTATAGTTGATTCCGGCATTAAGCTGAAACTTTTATATTCCAATTGAATTGATCAATCGCAACCAAAAACTGAGATTTTTCTCATTTCAGCGACGTTTTCCCGAAGCGTTGGCACTCGGATTGTCCTTTTATCAAGACAAGGGAAAAGCTGTCGTTGGTTTGCGCGGCTCGAAGCAACGAAGGAAACAAATAGCTCGAGACAAAGTTTGCCAGATATTGATTCAGTACATGGAAGAATTGAATCAATGCTCGATCGAGGATACGACCGATTGCGAAATAGTAACAACCTGCGTAGACTATTGCGTCCAATTGGAAGACACGGATTTGCTGTTCGGTAGATTGTGGGATTTGGTCTCGGAGTCCGAAAGTTTGAAAGCGTCTTATCTTCGTGCTTTGGAGTCACCGTTATTAGAGGGTAGCCTGGTGCCTCGTTTGCCACCGTTGATAGCTCAGCATTTAGTGGCTCTTTACGATCACGAGGAAAGAATGGAATCTCTTCAAGCTATCGCGGTTCTCCTCGAAGTTGATTGCCTCGACATACATCAGGCAAGTTTACCCCAAGAAATGATTTCTTCTTTCGAATGGATTATCAGCTACTCGATATACCTTGTTTTCATTGGAGGACAATTTCAGGTTACGACAATCTGCAGACAACGTTGCTTGTGGGAAGCTCTGATTCATCTTCAAACAGCTGCTCTCAAGGATTTCACTGCTCCGATACACCAATTGGTACCTCTTCTACAAACGTTCATCACGAATTCAACGTGGAAGGAAAGCTTGCCCCGTGATTGTATCAGACTCGGTAACGCCCTCCTCGTTTACGCTAGCTGCTGTCTAGCCGGACGTGGATTTCCACGCGGTGAATTACCGGATGGTTTACCACAGCGAGCCAAAGCGGAAGTATTGCGAGCTCTTTTATCGCAACATTCCAGCCTCGCGAATGACACCGAGAGGCAATATCCTTATCTTCGGACACTTCTTCGCTTCGACGCTCGAGGCTTTCTCGACGTGGTCGCTATAGCCTTTCAAGAGACTGAATTCAAAACGGAAATGGGCTTGCAACAGCGTCAAAGGCTCGTTGATATACTTTTGGGTATCGTTGTACCCACGACACCGCTCAGTCCTGATAATCCTGATTATTTGAACGACGATCAAAAAGCTACGGTCCTTGTCTTCGTCGCTAACGAAGTTGCCGAAGGCAACGTCAACTTGGAAAATTCTGTTTTGTGTCGACTCGTCGAAGTTCTTACTTCGGATACGGGACGATACAATAATGGAGTTTCGAGCGTTAACAGAGATCGAAGAATCGAGAGGGAAAATGCTCTCCTCAAACTTTTGCATTCCAAAAAAGTCGTAGGAATCACCGACAATACTTTGCTGAATTTGGCTCAAAGAGCCAATTTGTAAGTTTTTTATCATTATTTATAACCTCGTAGAATCTCTTTCGAAGCGATATTTGATCGTTTGGGTTTGTTTGGGTTTAGCGTATGATAAGTAGTTTACCAATTATCTCGTATCGAAACTAGACGAAATTCACTCTCTGAGAATTAGCTGATTATTTTTGAATTCCAGTTTGCGAGTCGCAGAACTACTGTACAGTGCCCGGGACGATTGGACGTCAGTTTGCCGATGTCTAATAGCGGACACGTTTCGACATCACGAGATTTGGTCGTGGCTCGAAGGATTGCCATCTGCCTCGTTTCAACAGGTAGTCTTAGCTCAAGCATCGCCCCTCGTCAAAATCGATCCGTCACGTCTCGCTTCTCTGATCGCCACGAAAGCTTCCAAAAAGTACACGAAAATCCTCGATAGACTGAGCAACGAAAGTACATGCCTCGAATATTCGCTTTTATCGGCTTTGCACAATATTGCGAATTATCGTGAGGACGAAGAGGACGACAGGAAACTCGAATTGGATACCGAACAGTTGGAAAAATTTTTGTCGCTCATGTGTCGTCACGAACCTGATAGAGTCGTCAATCATATGAATACGCATCACGGATGTCGTCTCGACGAGGCACTTAGAATTGTTCGCGAAAAGGGACATCGAGAAGCCGAAGCTGTTATGCTCGAAAAACTTGGCAATTATCAGGAAGCCTTTGATCTATTACTCGCTGGACTTTACGAACGTCTTCAAACGGTTAATATCTTTGGAAGCCAAATAGAACGTTGATAATCAAAGAATTTTCATAGATACTGAACAATATGTTGTTTGGAATTTCAGTATCAACGCGAAGACGTTCCGGATGAGGAATCGGTAAGATCGACGATTCAATTATCCGGTCTATGTCGAAGATCAGCGGGGAATCTCGATTGGATGCCCCTCGTCGAAGCGGTTTTGCAACCTCAATCGGAAAACAACAATCAACGGGGTAATACTGAAAAAAATGCTGGCAAAATCGTGTTTCGAATGGAAATCATAATGTGGAATGTGAAATTGTATTTTCAGTTGAGCGATTGCGTGGCAAACTGTTGAAAATTGTTTTGGAAAGTTTGAGCGGTACGACAGCTCTTTCAACGGTACTCGAACAAATATTGAAACATCCATTGGCAACGAGCGGCACGATCGGTGATATAAGACAATTACTCACCGGTGTTTTGACGCATTCGCGTTACGAGCAAGTCCTCGTTGAAACTACCGCCAATTTGGTCAGTCTGGAACTTCACGAAACTCTGAAGAGATCGTTGCGCGAAGCTGGTCGAGCTTACGCCAGCAAATCACAGTTTTGTCCGGTCTGTCGACAAGTATTGATACAATGCACCGATTACACTATCCTGTTCAACTGCGGTCATGTTTATCACGCCGGTTGCTTGGGCGAATCCAAGATCTGTATCGAATGTAGAAACGACAAGGGATGGGCACCCGTCGCTACCAATTCTACGGAAATTCCAAGACCGAGACCACCGGTAAGCCTCGAAAAACTGTTTATTCGATACTTCACTATTCGCTTTGTCCGCACTGCGAATCGTCAATTTAAAACGCGTTTCTTCGTTGAATAAAATTTGTAATTATAATTATCGTTCTTTTTGCTCGTAGGAAAGAAGACCAATTTTGCCACCGTTGTTCATGCGCCGTAGAGATTTAACGTTGAGGGTCGGCGCGCCGACCGTTGTCCCCGATCTCGAGGGTATTTTTTAATCTAGTCCTCTATCAACGATTCGCCAAACGTTCGTACCATTTTTTTCAAAGTCTTCGACGTAAACTCGAAAAAAATCATTTTTCAAAGTCACGCCGTTCACGATTGTCGTTCCAACGATCAGCGGAACGAAAAGTGTAAGAAAAAATGAGACTTCGCCGAGTCGATTCCCAAGAATATTCCAGTAGCGGCATTTGAAAATACTCGGATTATTCGATCGTACGACGTACTTGTATAATTGTAAATTATTGTATAACTAAGTCGCGCTTCTCTCTTTTCCTACGAGTTGAAAACATTTCACACGAAAGCAGGAAAGTTCGACAAAGTTTCATCGAAAAAAAAAAAAAAACAAAAAGAATTCGCGGCCTCCTCTGTATTATAATTACTTATAAATAATGATCGTTTGTATACGCGAAACTCGTCGCCGAAAAATCGACAAATATTGTAGAAAAAAAAAAACAAAACGAAACAACGTTGTTTATTGTTTCAAAGATGGATTATGAGCTCGATTAAGCGCGAGTGTGCGAACTAAGTATAAATAAAACAAAAGAATCACGGAAATGACACATGGAAGATCGACATAACCTCACAAATTTGAGAAATCTTTCTTCCCGTCGGTGATAAAGAATTCGATGAAAAATCGTGCATCTTTGAATAATTCATGACGATTTGGCCGGAAAAACGGTGGTCGGATGCGAAGAACCGCAAAAAATTTTGCTCTTGGAAACTTTGGGAATAGCCATTTTTCGTTTGCTGTTGATAGTTATGAAAACTGGTTTACGCGGTGCGTTGTCGGCTAATATTTGGGTTGGATTCGTCGCTTCTTTGGCCAACAATTCGCCGGTTAACAATTTCACGACGAAACGGAAAGCCCCAAGATCCGTCGTTGAATCGCTCGATTCTTCGGTCGACGGAAGTAAATCCGTGGCCGCGACGAATCCATCAATCACGCTGGAAAGCTCGACTAGATAAGGCGTCGTTTTTCGAATCACGAGAAATTGCTGAACCTGAAAGAAATCAAATGGAAAGCAAACATCAGTAATTTCATGCTAGGAGAAACCAAAAATCATTGATAAACCCAAACAAACCCAAACATCTGATAAATCCAAACATTCGATTGATAAATCCAATTTTTGATTGATAAACCCAAACAAATCCAAACAAACAAAAATCCCTTTTGATAAACCCAAATCTTCCATTTTTCAAAATATAAATTTTTCGTATTCTACAAATATTTTCATTGCAGTAAAAAATAATTCATCATTTTACCAACAGATAACCTCAACAGTATTTCGCGTTGTATAAGTCCGATCAGGTAACGCTAGATGGCGTTATTAGAAAGCTAAAATTTCGTACTGACTTTGTGTTTGATTCCAAAAAATAATGGATTTCTTTTTACTAGACCTGATATACTTCCGATACCTTTTCGTCGCATTGTTCCAAGCTTTCGAGAATCTGCAATATTTCTTCGTAAATCCGAAATCCTCGGGAAACGTAATCCTGATCGTAAATTACCGATCCGATTTGAAGAGAAACTTTTACGGAAGCGGATTCACGTTTTATTTTGTTCAGTACGTCCGTTAGAGGCACACCAGACGCTGTTCGACTCGCGACCCGAATACAAGCGTATTCTTTGACCAGCTGAAATCCATTGATCGAAAGATAGTGAAATTGCCGATAAAATTACCGATCGAAGTGATAGTTATTGATAAATTGATAAATAACCTCTTTATTGGTGTGGACCCAAGAAAGTGTTATCTGCTCGACGAAATCTTTGATTACGTCTCTATTGCCTATACCAAGCTCGGACAAAGCGACTAGTGAATGAAGTTTCGACGTGAGGGCGCTCGACAGTTCGTTGAACGAACGAAGTTTCGCCTCCAACTGCGAATCGATATTTTTCGCTTGACAAGCTTCCAATCGCAAAACTTCGATCTGAAAATAATCGTTAACTACTGAAAACAACGACTAACCAAAAATACCAATTGTCAAATATTTCAATCGTGTCTCGAAACGAATAAAACGAGGAATGAAATTTCTCACATTTTTCTCCAGGCTTCCGACGAGACTACAACCGGATGTTTCTATATTTCGCATCAAGTACGTGTCAGATATTTCATTTTCTCCGTTATCGATTTCCTCGATTGTACCGTTCATGGTTATACGCAGATTTTCATTCGCGAATAATCGATAGAAACGAGAAACAAAAGATCGTCGATACAACGGATACGAATTCGATGGAAATCCCATGTTTACTCTTTTTTTCCGTCAATTTATCAAATGTTCGAGAATTAAATAAAATTATTCGGGTTTCCGTTCTGAAACATGAAAAATGGACCAATTTCCGGCATTTTTTTTCATATGAAATAAACCTTTTCGTAAATAAATTTTAACGCGTCTTATTCTTCAATCCATAAAAAGTGAATATCGATGTTTTTTTTTTCGAAAAACATCAAAAATGGCTACTCTGTCGCAAAAATCGTTTGCATTCGTGTCTGATCCGTTGAAGCTCCACAGCGCCGCGCGCGGAGCCAAGTGGACTTAGCAGAAAAAAACATTCGAAGTTTCACCCTTTTTCAGCCAATGGTCGTTTTCGGTCAAAATTCTTATCAATCAAGATCAAATTATTGTATTTTTCATTGAAAACATAACCTCGAAGTGATAAAATGGATCTCGATAATTTGTGAGGTTATGTCGATGTTCGAAGTATAACCGCGATGAGAAATAGAATGGAATTTGTCATCGTCGCGAACGGTAACCTCAAATCGAACGAATGAATGTTTCCTCCATCTCAACCCAAACAAACCCAAACAAATTCGTCAAAAATTGTCATTCGTCATCGAACAAGCTGAAATAATCATTGCAACCAAAAAAAAAAACAATCGCAAAATTTTCAATGAACATAATTTTCGCCATTTATCTTTTTATTCGTTCGCATATTTTTTTCCTCCCTTTTTTTTTTCTTTTATTACTTCAACGGCCAGCCATCATTCAATAATCGTATAATATACATATATAAATGTCCTTTCGTTAACCTCATGACGATCGTGGATTACTTCTCGTAGCACAAATAATAAATCGCGCTCGTTACTTTATATTTTTCATTCCCAAGGACTTTTCTCTAAGTCGCGACGTTTTTTTTTTTTGTTTTCTCGAATTTCGACGCGAACAACTCGTGTCGACGAACACGTTTGCAATAACCCGGCTAATCATCATTGGAGCTGTAACCATCCCATTATTTCCAAAAGCACTGTATTTTTTAAATTTATTTATTTATATCTTCATTTATTCCATACGAAATAAATTCGATTAATCGTTTTATTTCTTCTTTTTCTTCTCGCAACGCTGCGTTATCAGTGCCATCGAAATTATGATTAAAACGACAACAAAAAAAAAAAAAACGAAATTTCAAAATTCCCGTTACACTCGAGTCGAATCCACAAAAGTTTCATCTTTTCTCTTTTTTTTTTCCATTGCAAAAAGACTAGGATATTGTAAAATATTAAATGTTAGGTTATCCGTCGGATTAACGAAAAGTTTACGTTTCTGAGAAATTGGATAGTTACATCTCTGATTACGTGTTGTTGGATTTTTTTTTTTTCGTCATTTAAACTATATTCATTTATCGATACAGTATTATTTACATGGATATATATATATACATATATACACACAGAAATATATAAATATATATATATATATATATCCACATATATCCATATATATAATTTTTTGGCTAGTCATTAATTCGTAGAATAGGTAATAACGAGGTATCAGCGGTGGCGCGACAATCGGCAAGCTTCGCGCTACCGCAACACATTTTTTTCGCGACCGAAAAAAAAAAAAAACAAAAAACAAACCACGAGATTGTAAAATCAATCTCGCGATTTTCGCGATTTCATTATTCGTATTAGAGACGCTAGTTGGTTTCTCGGATGGCGAAACGACGAGAATACGCGTTCCGGAAATTAACGAGTGTCCGAGAGATTCGCCGTTCAACGGTTTTTTTTTTAAATCCGTTGAAGATTTGTCCGTTAGTTTTTTTTTCCTTGTCACTTCACTGCCCATTGAACTTAAATAATATTCTCGGAGTTTAATAAACGTTAATCGCCACGTTTCTTTTATTCACGGCACAACACTTCCTGTTACATCGTTCGTTTGTTAAATCGTTTTTTTTTCTTTGCGTTTTTGTAAACTTCCGAGCGTATTCGAACGTCACTTCGTTTTCTGGAGTGAACGTGATAACAACTGTTCATCGTAGAGGTCGCGTCGAGTCGCGGAGTGAAGGAGGG
>JAPYZJ010003826.1:0-27819 GCA_030522765.1 Ophioninae sp. B BG-2022a | reverse complement strand
GGGGGGGGGGGGGAGCGGTAGAGTAACATTACGTACGTGCGTGGCCCAATTCTTACAATTTACAGCCGCAAGAGCGAGCGAGCGCGGGGAGCGAAAAAGAGAGTTTCGTAACTCTTGCGATGTATGTACCCGATTTTCGCGTTTATCCTCCCCTCTGTACCCGCAGCTCGAAAACTAAACTCGTACAACGTACGACACGTACAAACGTCGTTGGTGATCGAAACACGTATCCAAAGTTTCTCTCACTCCGTCTCTCTTGCTATAACTCTGTTTTCCTCTATACCTTGCCTTATTTTTTTTTTTTTAACCAGCCATTCGTCTACTTTTCTCTTTTTCTTTTGTTCCATCAGACATAACCGTTGATTTCCTATTTTGGCAAAAGTTTACTGTTTTCGAGTTTTCTTTTCTTTGTCCTTGGCTATGACGGAAATAAGTCGATAGAATTGGGTATCTTTCTCTTTTGATGTGAATGATGTATCAGTAGACAATTTTGATTTTTGGAGAACACTAAAGTCTTTTTTCGAAATTGTTAGAAGTCTGGAGGTAGGAATAGAATTTGATCGAAAAGTAAGGTTTTTTTTTGAAATTAGTTTATTACGAAAATGACACATTAGAGAAAAAAACAATTCTGAGTGAAATAATTGTAATGATTTATTATTGACAAATTTATAAATGTATGAAAAATCATTCCATCGTATGCAACGTCATTAACTGCCCTCTGTACGAAATTCAATGGAACGAATCGATCTCATCATTCGAATTTCACGATTTCATAGTTGCTTCGATGAAAAAAAAACCTTCACGGTACTTTAATGAAAAAAAAAAATTAAAATTAATTTTTATTACAAGGTTTTCACGATTCTAAAAAAAACGGTTCCTGAAAACAATTAATGAAAAAAAAAATAGAAGAGATAATATTTTACCACCAAATTTTCCCAGATGGAAAAACGTTCTTCACGTTTCTGAAAATAATTAATGAAAAAAAAAAACGTAATCGAAAAAAAAAAACGTAATCGAAAAAAAAACGTTTTATCACCAAATTTTACCAGATAAAAAAAAGTTTCACAGCAAATTTCCGCAGATAGAAAAAAATGCCAAAAATCATTGATACCGTTTCGACATCGAATCCTAACAGCTCGATATGAAGCTGCAACTCCGTACAACTGGACGTACCAGCTTGACAATACAAGTATACCGTAAATACGACAAGCGGTCAACAAATTAAAAAAAAAAAAGAAACAAGAATTAATAATCGTCATTGCAAGTGAAGAAACGTGAAAAAGCGGAGCACGCTCTTTCTCGAAAACTTTCAATCGTTGCGGATCGGAGAAACGCGTTTTGACGCGTCTTAGGGGTGATAGAGCGGAACAGAGAAAAAGAAAAGATCGGGAACGTTGCGCTCACGCAATGCCTATCAATCGTGCACGATAGAAGAAAGGAATAAAGGGGCTGTGGAGGTATGAAGAATTTCAACTAATATCGCTAATTATGAATTTCTTTTCTTTTTTTGTTTCTTTTTTCTGGATCCACTCTCTTATCACTTTCGCCGTGCGCGTAGCGCGTGACAAAAATCTTGCTTTCCTCGCATCCCCATCTCCCTCTTTCTCTCTCTCCCTGCGTTTCTCTGTCTCTTTTATTTTATTTTTAGTTTGAGTTCAAATTTTGTTTATTATATTTTATTTATTTAACTATTTCTTTACTCTATCGTTCGATTCCATTTTTTTAGTTTGTTTTTGTTATCATTTTATTATTATATATTATTTACTTTTATGTTCACTTTTTTTACCCGAAATTTCACTGAGACGTAATAAAATATATAATTAATCAACCTCTCTTTCTCTCTCGATATATCTATTTTTATTTTATTTTGCAAATTTTTAATACTTTGTTATCATTTATTGTTACTATTATGGAAAAAAATGATAACAAATGAAATAGCAAAAGATTACAAATTATTAAATATTTGTTTCATTATTCTTAATTAATTGATGTATTTGCCCAAAAGTTAAACTTGGACATAATAAATAGTATTATCATTATTCTCTCTCTCTCTCTCTCTCTCTCTCTCTCTCTCTCTCTCTCTCTCTCTCTCCGTATCAGATTTCGTATTTTTCCCGGCTCGTCGAAGTCTCGACAAATTTTCTTCACTCTCGTTAACAACTGGACCGAGCAAAGCAATTATTCTTTCCAATGAGATCTCACGAGAGAACGCGTACGTGCGTGCGCTCTCGTTTCCCTTTCTGCCTCAACGTATCAATCCTCGGACCAGATCGTAAACTCGCGTCATTTCCGGTTCCTCCTGGCACTTCGAATTCTCAACGATGAGCTCTCTCGAATGAGCCGAGGAAAAAGATTGAAGAGCCGGAAGGGAGAAAAGAGGTTGGGCGATGGAGGGAACACGAGGGGGGGCGGAGAAATAGGGTAAAAAGCAAAGAAATTATCAATCTCGTGGCTGCATCCACCTGTCATTCTTCTGACTCGTTTCTCAAATTTTTGTCCATTTTTTTTCGAGCCCTGCACTTGTCCCTTGACCCTCCCCAAAAGACGTAAATTCTTACGTCTCGACGTCGTCACACCCTCGAAAATAAACAGCTTTCTTTAAGGTGTTACTGGACGGATATTCGAAAATCGCAAAAAAATTTGAAAATTCAAGAATTACAGGAATTATAGTTGGGAAATTCAATATACGTTGATTGTTTGGATAATTATTAATAAAATAATTCAATATCCTCGAATTTGACTTCAATTATTATTAAAAGTGGCAAATTAATATTTCTAAATGTTAATTTAATATTAAATACGTTATTTGCCAGGATAAACATGCATAACATTATCTAGACTCTTAAATCCATTCTTCAAAAAAAATTTCTAGCCACGAATAGCGTAACGGAAAAATCTCGATTTTTCACCGATCAAAGTGAAAGTATTCGATGGAGATTTTTATTCGATCTAATTTTCGTCATGTGGCAACTCTTCTCGACCAAAAAAAAAAGAACAATTCGACCGATGCTTTTGTTTCAGAAATCGTAACGTGAAATCAACGATAAAAGAAAAAAACGAAAAAAAGAAAGATTCGCTCGTCGATCTTTCGACGAATCGCTCATTTTTTTCAAATAGTTACGCTTCTTCAAAGATATCGATCATTATTTCGGAATATTATAAAAAAACAAAATAAAAAACCACAAAAAAGGATTTTTATGTAATTTCTAAATTTTGCAATTTCTTTATTCATCGGTAAATTCGTATGTTCTCGTAACAATTGTTCACGTCCCAATCTCGATCCCTTAATCGATCCACGACTTCTCAGTCGTATTATCTCATTCTTTCCTCTTTTATTTTTCAATTTATCTCTCCCTCCCTCGATCCTTCTTCCTCGCACTCTTTCGCATCATAAAACCACTGACCCAATAATTATATAACCGGCACAGTGCTCAGCGAGGTATGAAGTCGCTTTGCTGTGATAGAGACACCGAGAAAGAGAGAGCAAGAGAGAGAGAGAGAGAGAGAGTGAGAGAGACATAATTCGAACACATTGAGCAATTATGTCAATAGAGTGTTATAGCGAGTGCAACGTTACACTTCGAACCTTACTTTGCTTATAATTATCCTGCTGGGTCGTTCATACGTACATATATATATATACATATACACATATATAGGGTGACCGGTAATTCGAGCTCTTCCTTGAAAGGGGTCACTCTAGAGGTCATTCGAATCGAATTGAGTCCCATTGACTAAGTTGCAAAATTCAATAGTTACTGAGTCACGAGTTTTTTATAAATGATATAATTTTTTCAAAATTTTAAACTCAGCATCGAAAATACAGAATTACGATAAAAATACTCCATTTGAATATTCAATGGGGCATTTTCTGAAAACTGACAAGTGGATAATGGTATTTTTTAAAATTCATGCTTGAAATGTTATTTCTGAAATAGTGCGAATTTCGGGAATACATTTTTTCGTGACGTTAAAGTTTATATCGTTGGTAAGCAACGTTTTTTTTTTATTGCTTTATTTTTATTAACAAAAGGTTTTTTTTTCTGATCAGAAATATGTAATAAAAAAATGTTAAAACATTGACGATGTTTTGCGACCCAAAATTCGACAAAAAATATTTGAACAATTGAAAAGAATGATTTTTCATTGCTTCCAACAATGGAAGCTTTAACATAATTTCTTTAAATTTCATAGTTCATTCCTCAGCTTTCGGACTAGTATTAATTAAATGTTTAGAGTACCGAATTTTTTTTTCTATTTTTTCGCTTTGGTTCACCAATTTGGTGAACCAAAATTTCTAGAAAATCATAAACCCACAATTTACTCGAAAACTATTCAATTTTGACCTTCAGTTGATAAAGCTTAATTTGATTCAAAGACCGTCTAGAATCAAATTAAAAAAAGAAATAAGTCGAATTATGGGTCACCCTGTATACACGCGTATTGGTATCAGATCTTGGCATTGCAGGTCGCCCGTTTTTTTTTTTTGCTCCGTCATACACGCTAAGCCACAACTGTATCAATTTGTATTCATTTCTATTATCAACATCCTCGTTCCTGGCGGAAATCTATTTTTACAAAATCAATTCATAGAACTTGAAAAAAAAAACGATTATTCAGTCACCAGTGTACATCACTTTTTTTTGGAGATACCTGTGGAAAAACCGGCTTTTACTCGTCCGTGCGTTACGTGAGGGTAAATTATAAATCCGGCGATCGAAGCTCTCGGGAGAAATCCCAAGGATTGGGTAATCGGTTTCCTTGTATTTTACCAAGATACTCATGGAAGTCCCCCTCGAGAATTGATTCTATCTTATCCCCCCCCCCCTCTCCCTCCCTCTCTTTCTCTCTCTTTCTGTCATAATTTTTTTACGTCTTATTTTGCGTTTGCTACGCGAAAGAGTATTCGCAAAGGCCCCAAAGCAAATTCAATGTGGCCACTTTGAGCACTGATGCAACTCGTACTCGTGTTTGTACAGAGATTCGCAAAGGAGCGGTCGTCTCGAACTCAATCGGTGGAATCCTCGTGCTCACAATTTTTTTTTTTTCGACTCGATTGGAAATATTTATCCAGCAGATGCAACGCGAATTTCGTGAAGGAGAAATTCTTTTATAACTTCTTCGAGTCAATTATATTCCTGATGAGAAAAATTCAAATATATTTCATTTGAATTTCGGTGGAATCCAAAACGGGAAATTGATATTTCACCCAATATCCCGATACTAAAAGCTTGACGATTTTGCAAACATTTAAGAGGTAGGAAAAATACTTATCAAATTTTCAATATTTGGTGTATCAAAAATAAATAAATACTGAAAAGTAGATAATAATTTATGGGTAAAAAAATATTTTAAAAAAGACAGGCTTTTGTTCAGTATACTAAAAAGGAAAAACTTCATTTTTAACAAGTAATTTAGGTAACGATAAATAACAGTTTGCTGTAAAACGACCACACATTTTTTGAATACAAATCCTGAAATTTAATAATTTCTCCAATAACTAATTTGCCAAATTATATATAGTTAATAAAAATTAATTGATCGAATTTATTAAATAATAATAAAAAAAATTCTACTCCCTAGTACATCGAATAAAAGTATGCGTTCGAACAAAAATTATTTTACATCCAAATTTTGGGTGTAACATTCCGCCAAGAAAAAAAAGTTCCACAGAACGAGGTATTCAGCGAGCTGAGAGACGGGGAAACCAACAGTACACTCTCTCACATACGGAATGTCCAATTCTCGTAACGCAGCTCGAAATAATTTGCAAATACGGACTCGTGCTAAAAAATGTTTTTTACATGAGATTTACAATATGGAATAAGGAATTGGTAGGTGATAAAAAGTCGGTGCGTTCCCCGGAGCACGTGGCAACAGACGTTTCTCAAAATCGAAACATACCTATAACTTTTTTATTTAAAAAACAGCTGGTTTTACATCCGCGCGTTAGAGAAAAAAATGGAAGTTGCCATGATATCTCATAGGTTTTGCGTTAACCCAAACAAACTATAAATTGATTAAACAGAAATAACAGATAAAAAATATTAATAAAGATCGATCGATGATGTATTTCATGCCTTGATCAACCTTTAAGCAAATTTAACAACTTATTATTGAATAAACAAAGTAGAATAAACTCAGAAAAACATAATATAATATAATATAAATATTAAAAATAAAAATTAATTATGTTTTTGATAATTAATGATAATTGAAAACACATAATTTTTTTCAGGAAAAAGCAGACTCAATATTTTTTACAAATACTTCATTTTTTTTTCAAATAAAATATTAAGTCTATCTTGTTTAAGTTTTATAAAAAATTAAACTTAAACAATATATAAACAAAATTGATATATAAATCAATATATACATAAATATGACGTATAAATGTGTACATAAATATAGATATAAATAATTATTAAATTGTTATAACAAGAACAATAATAATAATAATAATAAAGAGAGAGGGAGAGTGAAAGAAAAATAAAGGGAGAAAGAAACAAGACTTTTCAACTGGGCAATCGCATTATGATTATTCGTCGTGCTGTACTTCGCACACCGGGATATTCGAGAGGGTCCGCGCACAAGCACGATCCGCAAAGATCAGCCTCATTGCCGGCACGTTGGCTGTACCAGAAGAGCGCGTGTTGACATTTTCTGTAATCGGGGTCAGGGCCCCCTCAGCCGATATTTGCCGTTTAACTTTTAATTCGCCCTAGGCCAAATTTACAATTTCTTCGTTTTATGTGGTGACCCAACGTTTTCGGTGCTTTTGCATTTTCCAGTTTCACTACGAAGCTTAAACATTTAATAGATAAGAAAGTTTGGCCCTCAAGAGGTTTTGAAGATTTTATCAATGGATCACCCGATAGATACGGACCCAAACGTGTTTGCAAGCGTCTTTCTCGTGTGTATTGAATCAGTAAGAGATATCGCAACGTCCTCCTTGACTTGGTCAGTTTTTGGCAACTAGCCTCAACATCCCTAACGCGAATGTTCGTGAGGTAATCCTCCACCTGTTTACTGATCGGCTATATACGTACGAATGCGAATAGAATTACAAAACGACATTATTTAGGTGGACGAACGAAAATACTTGCAAAAGAATGCCACGTTTCAACCAATGAGGTCATTGGAGGTCAAAATAAACATAAAATGTGAACCTTTCGTGATTTTGGGATTATTGTACATTTTTTGGTAATTTTCGTTCGTTTTTTCAAGGGAATAGTTCACGATCATCGATCTTTGTTTCACTCTGAAGCAGGCCCCCTTTAGATATTTAATTAAAAAAATTGAATTTCTTATACGAATATCGAATATGAAATATTGAATTGAATATTTTATGTAAAAATTGAATATTTGTAAAAAATATTGAATCTGCTATTTTCTGAAGAAAATAATGTGCTTTGGATTATAATTATGGATTATTTCGAATATGAAATATTGAATTGAATATTTTATTTGAAAAAATGAAGTATTTGGAAAAAAAATATTGAGTCTGCTCTTTCCTGAAAAAAATAATGTGTTTTCAACTATCATTAATTATCAAAAACATAATTAATTTTCATTTTTTATAATTAATATTCATTTTAGATAACTTGAAAGAAATTTCAACTGTTTTTTTTTTTTTTTTCATTATGTTTACAACACCCTTTCTATCATTTTGGAAATTCTTGAGTTCGAAATGACGAAAAGTAGAGACTCGAGATAATGAGTAACGTTTTAGGAGACTCAAATCCCTTGAGGGTTCTGCTTATTTTCAACTTTGCCCGAAATTGATCTGCGTAAGATCGAGCACACGTGTTCTCAGGCTCAATTCGGGCACTGCTCCAGCCCCTTTAATTTCCCTTTTCCTGAATCGAAGACTCGTCCGAGATACAGCGACAGGTGGAGCCTGCAAGGAAAAGCCCGCCAAAGGGGTTTGGGGAAAAAAAACCAGGAAAAAAGGGGTCCAAAGAAAACAAGACGCTGGATAACGTAACCCTGATGATTCAGCCATGATTTTTGGGGGGAGAGGGTGTGGACCGAAAAAGTCTGTGTAATGCAGGCACTGTTGTTTATTCGGATGCACGATCTGGGAAGAACATGTGCAACAGCAATTATCCCATGGGACGAGAGAATTCTCGCTCTCGATTTTTCTTGTTCTCTCTCTGCTCCTCCAGTGAAGAACCAAAAAATATTTTAGAAAATTTATATATAAAAAAAATTGTAAAAAGATAACAAGTTTTCATTTAATATACTAAAAAGCAAAAAATCCTTTTTTTATAAAAATAACGGTACTAAAAATGTACTAAAACATAATTTTTACCAAAAATAGTGATAATAATTTCTTCTAAAAATAACTGTATTAAAAATGTACTAAAACATACTTTCTACTAAAAATAGTAATAATAATTTCTACTAAAAATAACTGTACTAAAAATGTACCAAAACATCATTTCTCCTCCAAAATATAAATTATTATCCACCTTTTAGATTTTGATTGATTTGATAACACGAAAAGTTGAAAATTTTACGTATATTTTTTTTTCAAGTTGAATCATGTATTGTAACCTCCAAGATGCACGTTTACAAAATGTCAGAGTTCTAAGTGATCAAGGAGTGGATGAACCATCGATTAACGGTTTTACTCCTAACAGAAAGTTAAATTAAATGAAATCTTGTAAAAATAATGATTCACGTTTATTTATTTTTATCCCGAAGAATCTTCGAGAGGAAATTTTCTTCGTCATAAAAATCTCGTGACTTCCGGTTTTGAAAGTACGCAGCTAAAAAATATTTCCACGAGAGACTACATTTTACGAAATGTCAATTGGGAACTCAACGTGGGCGAGAAAAAAAAAAGTGTTTACTCCGGTTATTTTTGTGAAACGTAGGAAATCTGTGATCCGCGTGCGCAAACGAGAAATTGGAAAAAAAAAGTTTGTTGTGAATCGTCAACAAAAATATTCGAGCAAAATTTCGAAGCGACCGAAAGATTCTTTTCCATTGACGCGAAAACGACCTTTTACGTCGTTCGATTATTCGATCCCGTCCTGGGGTTTTGAATAACGTTTTTTTTTTTGTTTTTTTTTCACCTGCGCTCGATGATGCGGCATTGACCAACCGAGAGACAGAAAAACAAATCCGAAGGTTGTCTGTGTGTCGTTACTCCTCCTAACGCGTTGTTCCGTTGTTGGAAAAAAAAAGAACGTTTCGCGCGTGTCCCGAACGCGTGTAATCGCGTTCGGGTCTCGTTCGCCCGCGTGAGTGAATTATCAATTGCTTTTTGTCGAATTCACTGTTAGCTGAAAGCGAATATTCCCAATTTTTCGACCGAATAAAAATTCTTTTTCATTACTTTGCGTTCTATCTTTTAAATCCAATTTACTTTTGTTCAATTTTCGTTTCAGAGAATTTACTGAGCCAGTGCATTATTCTAATCCATTTTATATTTATTATTCTATGGTTCTTTCGAATTTAATTTTCGCTCAAAACGAATAATCTCATTTTTTCGATAAAATAAAAATTCTTTTTTATCCCTTTTATCCAATTTTTTCCAAGGACGTAAAAGAATACTCATTAAATGAAAGTGAAGAAAAATAAAACGATTGATTCACGTTTTTTTTCACGGTTTTTTTTTGGCTTTCTTCAGTTTCTGAAATTCAAGAAAAGTAAAAACGATTGCTTCACTTTTCTTCAAATTTGTTGCAAAATAGACCTGCATTATATTCATTTTTCTATCATTATTTCAAATTTACTTCCAGCTGCAAACGTACATTCCCAATTTTTCGTACCAACGAAAATTCTATGCCACTTTTCGTACTGTTATTTTTTTCCCAAGAGAATGACGGAACGATCGTTTTAGTTTGCTTCAATTTCATTGTGGGATGGTTTCACTTCTATTCAATTTTGTTGCAAAACAGAGCTGCATTATATTCATTTTTCTATCATTACGCTAAATTTATTTCCAGCTGCAAATGTATCCAATTTTTCGTACCAACGAAAATTCTATGCCACTGTTCGTACTGTTGTTTTTTTCTCCCCAAGAGGGTGACGGAACATTCGTTTTAGTTTGCTTCAATTTTGTTGGGAGGAACTTACCGCGCTTGTGCATTCGTAAAATTCGACAAGAAAGTTAGTTTGCAAGAGAGAGAGAGAGAATCTTCTCTCTCTCTCTTTTTATCTTTTTTATCTTAATAATAATTTACATCAATTCATTTATTGTATGAAGAGCGTTATATATACCGTTATCATTATTTTTATCGTCTAAATTTTCTATTTTAATTTTAGTTAAAATCGTTTAAAAATTGCCTCTAGCTTGATTTATCGTATTTATTGTATTCTTCTTCATTGTATTTTTCTATTTTGCCCGAATAGTGTTCTAGGGCATATTAAATCTATCAATCAATCAATCAATCAATCTCTCTCTTTATTATTATGGTTTCTTATTTTATTATTATTTAACGGTTATGGTATTCTTTATTTATGGTTTCTTTATTTTATTTTATTTTTATATTCCAATGTTCTATTTTTTAGTTTAGTTTAGTCTTAAGTCTATTCTAAGAAAAACATATTATAAGCGGTTTTATTTTGTGTATTCTTTTTGCCAGAATAGATTTGAACTAGGGCATATTAAAAATTATCAATCAATCTTTCTCTCTCTCTCTCTCTCATTCTTTCTGTAGGATGCAAAAAGGGAGGAGGAAGAGAGAATTAAAAATGAGTCGCCCCACAGCACACCTGTTACAAGCCTCCCCACACACCTTCGCAATTTGCACACCTTTTAACATTCACGAGACTTCTCTGAGAAGTCTCGACATCGCTCGACCGAGCAATTCTAATGCTCGCACAATTTCCGTGAGAAAAGTTTTTCTCAGCCGAGTGTAATACTCCCGCTCCGGCTGGAGCCCTTCTCCGCATTTCTGGCTCATAAAGTCGCGCGGATTCTCAAAAGACTCGGTTAACGTTTACCCGTGCAAGGAGACAAACGAGACCCGGGTGAGAGGAACGAATCACCATCGACCAGGAACAAGACGAACTGGTGGGAGAAACGAATGAGAAAAAAGAAAAAAAAAGAGACAACTGCAGAAAAAAAATATTAGTTTGGTCGGAAAGCAGTGTCGATTTTTTTCAGATAAGAAAAGTCGAATTTTTTTTTTTTTCGTAAGCAAGTTTTGTTCGATGACGTAATTTCTATTTTAAACGTCTCTTGCTTGTTCAAACATATGTTCAAACTGCTGCAATTGTTAATGCGTAGAAAGTCTATTTTCCATAAATTTTCCTGAAATTGCTTCCCATAAAATTCTAAAATGATTAATGTCGCATTATTCCATCAAAAACTACAATTTCTGAATTTTTAAATGGGTTTTGTAATTCTTTAATTTAGTTCTATTCGTTTTGCAATCATGAACGTGTGCAAAATCTATTTTCCCATAAATTCTCCTTAAACTGCTTCGCATAAAATTCTAAAATAATTAATGTCTCATTAAAAAGATCGAGAACTCTAACACCTCAAATTTCCAATAGTTTGAGCAATTTTTTAATACTCATCCACCAATACCTTGAATAAAAGCTCGAACTCGACCCTTTCTAACGATCCCAAATAAACGTTATCAAGTTTCCTTAATTATTCACTTAATTATTTTTACTTAATTATTCACTTAATTATTTTTACCCAATTATTCACTTAATTATTTTTACTTAATTATCTTTAATTAATTATTCACTTTATTATTAATTTTGCTCGATTAATTGACGAGGAATTCCCCAAAAAAATTGATGAAAATCATGGCACTGAAAACCGCCGTTCCTTTCCGACAATTCCAATCCATATGCCACGGAAAAGGTAAGCGGAGGGGAAAAACGGTTTGCGGGATGGAAAAAAATGTTGAATGCAGGATGTAGATACCTAAATCCAGTATAAACCCCAGAAGACCAGTCGGCGTCACTTTTCCACCTGAATTCTCGATCGTTACGCCTTTTTGTTCCCAAGCTGTTTGGGTTAACGCTGATAGAACGTCCGATGCAAAAAAAAGGCTCGAGCAGTGATAAATCCTGTATAAAACGTTACGCCCTTTCAATACCCATTAAATATGCAGTTATACATCGCGGAGAAAAAAAAAACCGCGTGACACGCATCGCTCGCTTATATTTATATATGTTGGACTCGTTCGCCGTTCGGACCATGTAATCCTTTATCCTTGGACCTACCCTATATATGCGAGCCCGACAAACAGTTTCGCAATAAGAATCGCGCCTCGATCGGGAATTTCCTTATATTGCGCACAGCCACGAGTTGCTGCCCGAGCGAGTACGATCGCGAGAAACCGATCGAGGAACTTGTCCGAGTTGAAAAGTACAAGACCGAATCTGAAGTACACCACCGATCGAGGGAAGGGACACATCGCGAAGAAAAGGCAACTCAATCAGGGATAGTGTACCAGAAGATTTGGAAAACTCGTCCGGCAACTTCATTTTTTCGAACGGATGTTGTTATTGTTGTTGTTTTTGTTGTTATTTCTCTGAATATAGCGGAAACGTGGACGCGTTGCAATTTTGTCTTTTCGGAAGTTGGGATAACTATAATTTCTCGTTTAGTAATGTTTATTGATTGAAAGCTTTTTTACAAGCTTGCACTTCTAACTTGAATTTCTGTAAATTGCAAAATGAAAAATCGATGCTTCAGATATTTCTAAATGGAATATTTCTAAAATGAAAAATCGATGCTTCAGATATTTCTAAATGAAATATTTTTTAAATGAAAAATCGATGCTTCAGATATTTCTAAATGAAATATTTTTTAAATGAAAAATCGATGCTTCATATATTTCTAAATGAAATATTTTTTAAATGAAAAATCGATGCTTCATCTATTTCTAAATGAAATATTTCTAAAATGAAAAATCGATGCTTTATATATTTCTAAATGAAATATTTTTTAAATGAAAAATCGATGCTTCATATATTTCTAAATGAAATATTTTTAACATGAAAAATCGATGCATCATCTATTGGATCTCTTAGAATTCTGACATTTTACAAACGACTGGTTACAATAAACGATTCAACTTGGAAATAAATATACATAAAATTTTCAACTTTTCGCGTAATCAATCAAAAACTAAAAAGTAGAAAATATGTTGTGTAAGAAAACATATTTTTGAAAGACAAGCTTTTATTCGATGTACAAAAATGAAGAAAAGATTTTTTTTAGAGTCCCCAGTATGTGACTAGTTGAAAAACTTTTCCAAAATGGAAAATAATCGATGACTGATGGAAATGAAATTTGTAACAAAAATATGCATCGATTATCGAAACGGTTATGATCATCGAATAAATATTATTGCGATTGCAGGATGATGTATAAATACCGGTGCTTCAATTCAAAACAATTGTTACATAAAAACAGCTGCACTCATAAAACCGTCAATCTCGTTATCACTCGTCTTTTCCTTGTTTATAATTGAAACATCCCTCGCTTATGAAACGGTACTTTAACCTAATAACAATAATGATAATAACAACAATAATAATAAAACAACAGTTCTAGAAATTAAAAAATAAATTTAAAAAATAAATTTAAAAAACAAATTTTAAAAATAAATTTAAAAAATAAATTTGAAAAATAAATTTAAAAAATAAAATTAAAAAATAAAAGCCAATATAAACCCTGCCTTTTTTTGATGAATGAAAATCCGATTGATTCGCTCGACAAATGAATCCCCACGAAAGCCTCGAAAGATTCGTCCTACAAACCGAGCGTTGAATTAAGCGTTAATTCCCCCAGAGACGTTAAACCTCTCTTTCTCTCTCTCGACTGCTCATTTTGGGAATGTGAGAATTGCGACAGCGAAGAAACGAAAATGTCTGCGTCTAGGTAACCTCGTTAAATAGGGTATCAATTAAAAGCGAGTGCACGTTCGAGACGTCAAGGAGTGCGGAAATTGTCGAAAAATGTGTGCGTGCTTGGACGAGAGTCCAAGAGATTCAAAGGGGCAGAGAAGGGAAGGAGGAAAGGGGTCGGGTTTGCCGGCAGAAGTTACAGCGTGTGGTGGTTAAGATCATTACCTCAAAAGTCACGATGAGTGAGGCCGAGAGTAAAGTTGATTGAATTGAGCCATGGTGGGAGAGAAAAATGGCCAGGACTCGATCGTGAAGCGAATAAAGCGCAAAAGATTTGCGAAGGAACAGGAGAAGAGGGAGGGCAAAGTGAGGCAGAGAAAAATATAAGGAGACGGCGACGCAACAGTTTAGAGTGAAGCTCGTTACGTCAGTGAAAGTGTTATGCCAATGTGGGCCGAGGCTAACCTGCTGCCTGTGTTGCTCATGATGTTGCTCGCTGCCTTGTTCCCCTGGAGCTCAGTGCACACGTTTATTCACACACTTGTTTACTACGCGATTCCTCTTTTCCTCCTCCTCCCCCTCTCTTATCTCTTTTTTTCCCTTTCCCACTGTTCTCTTTCCCTCTCTCTTTTTTTTTCTTTCTCTCAATTCTGGATTTTGACACGAGTGACCAAACACGAATCACGAAGGTTCTCTCTATCATTGGAATTCTCAAGGGTTCCCCCGTACTTACGAAACCAATCGGAGGAAGTGGCAACTTCCGGAAATCGAGATTGAAACGCACACAGTCAAATTTCCAAGGAAGTTTGTCTTGATGACGCAGTCGAGTATCGACCCAACCTAGGAAATATCAATTTGTCACGAGCCCCATCTCATCATCGTGGCTCAGTGATCATTCTATTTCTGCACGTGGAGAATTCGATGGCACGAAGAATTTTGCACCAAATGGTTTTGAACGTTTCAATATGCGAAGGGTATGAGCTAAATAAGTGAAACGATGATGAATGAAGGTATTATTAGATGGAACGTTGAGCAAAGAGGTATTACTCTGAAATTGAGGAATTGTACAATTGAAAATCGAAATCATGTTGCATAGGGTTTCACTTGCAAATAACTGGTTTAATAATTAATTAGCATTGATAGTGTTTATTTTACACTTTGAATAATAACTGAAGTCAAACTCGACGAAATTGACTAGATTTTCGTGACTGACTGTACATCTGTTCCAACTGTCCAACAAAAAAAAATGATCAATTTTTTATTTAATTGATACGTTCGGATTACCTTTCAATTTTTTATTTAATTGATACGTTCGGATTACCTTATGATTATTTATAATCTTTCGAAAACCCAATATATCGTGACTTTTTCAATGATTGTCGATCGGTTTATCGTTCAAACGAATCTTCTGCTATTTTTTTAAACAATTCTGAAAAATATTTCACGTATTCGTGTATTATTCTGTGGAGAATTGAGTCCTCGAATTTTCCAAAATTTGGTGATTTTTCAATACTCGTAGAGTTGATCAATTTTTAATTTAATTGATACGATTTAATTGATACGTTCGGATTACCTTATGATTATTTATAATCTTTCGAAAACCCAATATATCGTGACTTTTTCAATGATTGTCGATCGATTTATCGTTAAAACCAATCTTTTGCTATTTTTTCAAACAATTCTGAAAAATATTTCAGGTATTCGTGTATTATTCTGTGGAAAACTGAGTCCTCGAATTTTCCAAATTTGGTGATTTTTCAATACTCGTAGAGTAGATCAATTTTTAATTTAATTGATACGTTCGAATTACCTTATGATTATTTATAATCTTTCGAAAACCCAATATATCGTGACTTTTTCAATGATTGTCGATCGGTTTATTGTTAAAACAAATCTTTTGCTATTTTTTTAAACAATTCTGAAAAATATTTCACGTATTCGTGTATTATTCTGTGGAGAATTGAGACCTCGAATTTTCCAAAATTTGGTGATTTTTCAATACTCGTAGAGTAGTACCTGAAATAAGGAGAAAAGAGACCGAGGTACGATGGATAATGTTGGGGCTGCACGAGCCACTCTCTCGGACGTGATACATGCAAGCGTGTCATGCACCTTTTGTCCTTTGACGACTACGGCGATCTATACATTTATGGATGCATCGTCCATGCATCTATGTATGAGTATGATAACCAACGGCGCAAACGTATGTGCCATGAGCTATATACATTATCGGCCAGTCGAGAGATCCGCGAGAGACGTTGCTATCTGCACACGTGACTTGCACTCGTGTACATAAACGATAATGTAACTATGTATCCAATCTTCTCGGGAAGGATATTTGCCACTCTACCCAGATCGAGGCTCGATCATTTCTCTTCTTTTTTTTTTTTTTTTTTTATTTTCTTCACACTCGATCGTTACACAGGCCTTTCGCTTCCTCGTGGAGGAAGTCTCGCTCTTGTACTCGCAAACATTTTATTTTATTGTATTTTATTTTATTTTATTTTATTTTATTTTTTTGCAATTTCAGTTCTAGTACGTTTGATCGGTTCTTAAATGGGTAAAAGACGTTCAGGAAAAGTGGGCACACGCACGTTTGCTTATTCGCGTGGGCACGAAAAATCTACACTTTTTTAAGTGGTGGGAAATTTCTTGGCTTTTTTGTTGTCCATTTTATATATTTGTAGATATTTTTTATTTTTCGAGATATCTGGATATGTATGTGAAGTGGACTCGAAACGTCTGAGGGTCGCAAAAGATTGATTGAGGGTTTTCTGTTGCCTTGAGGTATTACTGGATGGATTTAAAAAAATTGCTAAAATTCTTGATAATTTGGAGAATTTTTCATAATTCGAGGAGTTCTTGATGAAATAACTATACATTAATTATTTTAGAATATTTCACCGAATAAGTCGGTTTTTATAAAAATTTAACACGGTCGATTTTGGAAAAACAGGTTTTGCAGACTTGAATACAATTTCAGGGAAATTGGCGAGAGCTCTGGTCGAATTTTCATAAATTTGATATACCCCGATATTTCCGAGTGCAAAATTCGCGTATCGCGGTAGGGTAATGCTGATTCGATTTCACGTCGAATATTTCACATTTTTAATGACGTTTGAATATTCAGAAAAAAATTATTTCTAAAGAAATCATACGTGCACGAAAAAAACTGTAGAATAAAAAATATCGATGTTTAATTGAAATCGTATTGTTTGCTTTATTTATTTGGAAGAATTTTTGCTTCCCGTTTTTAAAGAAGGACGTTAAAAAAAAAATTAATAAAAATGGCTCTCGATGAATTTCTGTCGTGATGAATTATTTCGATCGTGACGATTGTGAGATTGGTAACGAAGTTGAACCGGACGCGGTGTCTCTCGACTTGATATTTTCACGGGGTGCTCTTGAATTTTCCAAGTGGCCACTTTGTACGTGTCTCGCACCCTCTCAGAGCCATCTGGCTCGTACATCTTTCCCTGTCCCTCTCGCACTCTCTCTCCTTCTCTTCCAGTCTCTAAATTGCTCTTTCTCGGGGTGCTGCACAAGAGGATCATTATAACATCGACGAGAAGATCCTGTTCTCGTATCTTCTTCTCGAAGGAAAGTGCGAGAGATGTTTGTTTAAGGAGTGTGGAAACCGGAAGTATTCTCAGCATTCGATATTCGACAGAAATGTCATTACGATAGAACTCGTACTCGATTTTTTGCTTTATATAATAAAATATATATTTAAAAAAAAAATATTATTGTTTGAACGACTCGACGATGCAACATCGATGTAATTCCTCAAATTTTTCCGACCAATCGAATAACTTCAATGTAACCGATAAAACTCAATGAAATTCGTCGATGAATAAATTCCTTAATTTTCGATAAAACCTCATCAATTACCACGCGATATTACTTTCACGATCAGTCACAATCGAATCAGTCGATTCGATTAAGAAATTCATTAAATCCCGTGCACTTTGGAAAAATAATCGAGAGTACTTGGTCCCGTGATTTCTCGATAAAACGTATCGAAAACCACTCCGAAGTGATTGTCAGCGTGACAATTTCGGGATTGGGTGATGAGCGAACGTTCACACCGGGAGCTTTAGACGTTGCGCAATTTATCGAGAAAACCGAGTCGAAGGCTCTAATCGATTTCAAGATTAACCCTCGCCCAATTTATACTCTCCCGATTAATGTAATCACACGATTGCTTCTTTTTACGAATAAAAAATTCATCGGCATCGGTAGATAACGAATTTTCTCAGTTCCGGGTATTAATCTCGATCGTACAATCGACGGAGTCATCGAAAAACAGACCTAGATCGATCGCAGTATCATTGATCGTAATCGACAAAATCCCCCTACAAAAAAATCCCCTCTCTTACAGATTAAATCAATCTGGGTCATTTTAACGACTATTTGCCATCTAATCGAAGCAGATTAAACATTTTTCCTCTTTCAGCACTGCATACTTTTCAACGAGGTCAAAGATCGATGTATTACGATCACAAAAATTCATAATAATCATCATAATAACGATAATCTTTTCCGGGTTCCCTCGTTGTACTTCGTCATCATCGATGGCTTATCAATTAAAAAAAAAAAAGCACATATATCCATGCTTTTCCAAACACTCTCACCTGCTCGTTACGTCGAGAAACAACGACCAACAGCATCGACAATCACGAATTGGGTCGTCGCCAATACGACACACAACTAAGAGATTACAAAGTTTTCTCACCCGATCAGTTATCTTCGCTTCTCCCTGGCCCCTCCCCCTTTGCCAAATTCGTTTTCTTTTCATTTGAATTGATAATCACAGTCCAATTCATTTTTCAAAATAAATCCGAAAAAAAAGTCAAAATTTGGTTTTCCCGTACGTACGTGACTCGAATTTTCGTGAATTTTTGTAAACCGCGTCAAGATACGCCTTTTCTAAAGTCTGAAGAAGCCGAAAGGATCGTATCGTTGCTTGATTTCTTTCTTGACGTCTTCCCTTTCGTCATCTCGTTTACACTCGTTTCGCGTCCCCTGCATAGACGCCAGCAATGCACGAGGAGTATATATTTCTATCTATCCATCCTCGCCTCACAAGCGGAGTCTATTAGCATCGAGCGCGGTTGAGAGAGCCGGAGGGCCTTGACACAGTGTGTGTCAAGCATTGCATGCTCGATAGCGGAAAGCGCAATCTATTTATCGCGATTTATCGACGATTCTGCCCGAACGGTTTGGCCGAGTCTATGTACACGTATGTGGAATACTCCTGTCGTACTCGTGTCTGAGCTGCGCTAGATAGAGGTTAGTTTTGAGGTTTTTTTTTACTAAGGTTGGTTTTGAGGTTTTCGTTACGTTTAAGGTTAGTTATGAGGTTTCTTGACGTTTGAGGATAGTTTTGACGTTTGTTAACGTTTAGGACTAGTTTTTAGGTTTTTTGACGTTTAAGGCTGGTTTTGAGGTTTTTTTTACTTTTAATGCTAGTTTTGAGGTTTTCTTTTACTTTTAATGCTAGTTTTGAGGTTTTTTTACTTTTGATGCTAGTTTTGAGGTTTTTTTACTTTTAATGCTAGTTTTGAGGTTTTGTTACGTTTAAGGTTAGTTATGAGGTTTCTTGACGTTTGAGGATAGTTTTGACGTTTGTTAACGTTTAGGACTAGTTTTCAAGTTTTTTGACGTTTAAGGCTGGTTTTGAGGTTTTTTTTACTTTTAATGCTAGTTTTCAGGTTTTCTTTACGTGTAAGGTTCGTTTTCAAGTTTTTCGACGATTCAGGTTTATTTTCAGTTTTTTTGTACGTTTAAGGCTAGTTTTGAAGTTTTGTTACGTTTAAGGTTAGTTCTGAGGTTTCTTGACGTTCGAGGATAGTTTTCAGGTTTGTTGACTTTTAAGGTTAGTTTTCAGGTTTTTTTACGTTCAAGATTAGTTTTCAGGTTTGTTGACCTTTGTGATTAATTTTGACGTTTCTTGACATCTAAGGATAGGTTTGAGGTTCCTTGACGTTTAAGGTTGATTTTGAGGTTTGGTGACGTTTAAGATTAGTTCTAAGCTTTATCGACGACATATTTAAAATCACATTTTCCTACATGTAGAGATACAGAGATAGAGAGTCGGAAAATAAAGGAAAATGTCATTTATTCTCAATCAATGTGACAACGTAACGTGTACAATGAATTGCTTCTTTTCGATTTAAATCTATCATTAATTGATTTCACGTTCTTTCTGTTCCATGACTGTCTCTGTTGATCGTTTTCTTTTTCTGCCTTCTGTTTTGCAATACCTGATTTGAGTTTGAGGTCGTATTCCCTTATACATATGTAGGCACGTAAACACGTACATGTACGTATACAGGTGTATAAACGATCATTCAGATAATGTATTCGTATACTTGGGCCATTCTGAAAAAAGTGGTACAGGTTTTTTAAAAAAATGTGCATTTTATTATATGTTATCCTATTATTTCCTCTCTTATTTATTTCGTTCATAAATTTGATCAAGTTCGTTTTTGATGCATTTGAATCCAGGGATCGAAAATACACCAATACGAGGTATGGAAAAAATTATCGAATGATTAAAAAAAATTTTTATTAATAATAAAAAAAAGTCCGAGACGATCCAATTTTACTATACGAATACTATAAATTTGTACGAATCAATCCAGCTACTTTTAACTGTCCAATGAGCTTTCAGAGACTTGGCTGATTAAAAATAATGAGTTCTCCGAAAGTACCTTATCTTCGAGTTTTTACAGATATTTCAACTTTAGTATGCTCCAGTTTTGTACAGCTCGCGAAATAATGTCTCGTGATAGGGAGCCATTATTTTCGTCCGAGAGCTAAAATTTTCAGCTCAATATAAAATTTATTGGGAAAAAAAATACTTTTTAAAAATAGGTTTTGATTACTCGGAGACAAATGAAATAAATTCTAAACCTCTAATTTATGCTACGATTTTTCAATATTTAACACCCACCGAGAGATTGGCATAAGAACGAAATATCTGAGGCTGAATATGTCCTAATGCAAATTAGACTTGGGGTCTCTACTATCAAATTTAAGATATTCAAAGACCGAGCTCTATTTATTTATTTATTTATCTATGTATATAAACATAATAAATATACATAAATTGCATTATACATAAATATAAAGCAGTATCGACGACACTTGGGTGGATTTCCATTGCATGGATAATTATATACTTAATTTAACTTCATAAATAATATTATTATAATAGAATTAACTAATTAAACAATATTATAAAATATACCTGGAGAGAAAGAAAAGCAGATATGCATACATATTCAATTCCCCTAAACGCTAATCAACCAGTATCAAGCCACGAACCACTAGATGTAATTGACAATTGAATTTGACTACAATTATTATGAAAAGTGAAAAATAAACACGTCTAAGTGTCACTAGATTATTAAATTAGCTATTTATAAATTTCTAATTATATTTACATTTTAAACTAACATTTTGTCAAAAATTTTTCCATTTTGGTTTACAATTTTTTTAAAATTGTAAAAAAAAAGATCGTCGATAAATGAAAAGCTGAAGGATTACAGAAATCGAGAATTTTCGTTGCTTTTCTATGACGCAAACTTTAATACCATTGTAACAATTACCGTGATTATCGTTCTAATTACACAAGTATAATAATTGTGTTTAACCGTTACGTGCTCGTGCTCGTCTCTGCAGTTTAATTTCTCTCCGCGATTGTTAATCCCTCGCCCATCATTCTCTTTCCCCGAGACGAAAAGCAAAAAAAAAAAAGAGGCTTCAAGTGTCGAGAGAATGGGATACGAGAAATCGTATCCCAACCTGGACACCTGAAGGCTCTTTTTCTCGCCTGTCGAAGTTCGGGATTGCCTGTGGGCGGAAAAAAAATTGTCTAGACGAATCGTAATGCAAGTCGGTCCCAGGACATGGGTATGGAAAGAAAGTCTGAATCCTTCCGTCCGTCGAAAGTGATATGCGTCTGATTAGGAAAAAACAATACAAAAAAACAAAAATTTCGAAAAACGTTGGTTCTTATCAGGCGAAATTCCAGAATCAACAAAACGAACTTTTTAAGCGAATTTTTGTTTAAAATAAATATACAATAAATTATTATTCAATGGGAAAAATTAATTAGGAAAAATGAAATGATATAAATTAATCAATCAAATTCAATTTTTTTTCAACCTTATCTCTCATTTCAAATTTTTTTCTCAATTACAAAAGATCAGACTTTCTAGTTATTTATATATACAGCTTTTGCCAAAAGTATCAAAATTACAGCGCTGTCAAAAAAGACTTCACAGCACGTTAAAATACCGGAATTACTTATCAAACGAGCGTTCAAAAAAAAAATCGTTTCTCTAATTACTCGGAAACAAATATATGAACTCGTTTGATGCAAATGCCCTCAACTTTTACGCTTTACAAAAAATTAAATGGCGATGGTGATATCCCTTCGAAAAAAAATAAAAATAGGTTAAAGAGGCCCTGAATAATCAATCGTTGATGATCGTTTTTACAATGGAGAATAGATCGTGGAAATAATCATTTCGCATAGTTCACGAAGACAATAGACCCAATTCAGGCGACGGTAGTCACTGACGTAGCAATGAAGACCGTCAATTCGTTGCCACGTGATAAAAATAAACGAGACATCGTTCGATAAGAATATTAAGGATTAAGGTGACTGCCCCAATGCCTTCCCTCTTCCTCTCCCTCTCTCACTCTCTCTCTCTCTCTTTTCTCTCCCTCTCTCTATCGGATGTGTATCGCGGTTAGGAAGTGTCAGGGAATGACAAAACGTCGATGTGCGGGAGGTGGAAAAAACGCGAATAACGCGGGCGTTATGACCCACATTACGCGCCAATTACCCGATTGCTTCTACATTCAACATCAACGATACACCTTTGTCGCGTAAACAACGTAGCGACCAAAAAACAAATTGCCAACTTTTCTTTTATTTTCGTTGTTGTCGTTTTTTTTTTCTGTCGTTTCGATGAAAAAAACTTCAAGCTCCCTTCGTTCCTTAAATATTGCTCAATCAACAACGACAAGAAAAAATTGCCTCGTTAAAGGTGTCGCTCGTTCGATGAAAAAGCCAAAGCTCATTTTCTCCGCTTTTCATATCATTACAAAAAAGAAAAAAAAAACGAAAAACAAGAAAGAAAAAAAAAATAAGAGGGATAGCTTGCACGTCTCGTTTGTTCAATGAAAAAGCTTCGGGCTCATTTTCTCATACTTTAACGTGACTAAAATGTAAAAAAAAAGTTTATTAACACCGAGGGAGAAAATAAAAGAAAAAAATAACTCCCCTGGTTCGCATAATCATTGGAAAACAAAAGTACTATTACAAAACTCCACCTTTCTCCGTCTCTCTCTCTCTCTTTGCCCCCCCCTTCCTCTTCTGTAATGACCATCCTCTCGTAGTTTCCAGTCCCTCGGTAAAACTTTTAAGGATCGCAAACACTCGCTTTACAGAGAAGCATATTAGACTTTTTTATTCCGTGCTTTTTCTCAGTCCCCCAACCCGCGCCTTCCCAACTCCACTTCCCCATCTCTCCTTTCTGCTCCCTGTATCGTCTCGGTTTCGCGACGATCGGTTTTTCGCAAAACATTTCGCGCTCCCGCGAGCTTATATCTCGATCCACGTACGACGAGGCTCGTTCGTCCATTTTCTTTTTTTTTTTTAACCCCCGTCCACTTTTATCGGCCCGATGTACCGTGAGTTGCGGATAAAAACGGATAAAAATGTTTGCCCCCGCTGCGATGTACAGTAGAGCCTCCGTTATGGAAATCGAAACGAATCGGTTGTTGGTACAAACGAAAGATTATTATTTTTCCTGTCGCTTTTTTTGTTGTGATTATTTATGGAAGTTTTGTAAAGAAAACGAATTAAATCAAATATTCTTAAAAAAAATTATCAATAATTATATTTTGTAATAATATAAAAAAATAACTATCATAGTTTATCGTAATTTTTTTGTTACAGTATGAAAGTATCGCAAATAAATAAAAGGATCGTTAAAAAACAAAAGTTAATCAAATATACGTATAAAACAATTAAATATTATTTTTTTTTATCATTCAAAAAATCGGTAAAAAAACGAAGCTAATCGAAGTTTTTTCGAGGACACAACGAGCAAGGATCGTCGACGTGAATTCACTTTTTTTGTTATAATTATTTATCGATGTTTTGTAAAAAAACACGAATTAAATCAAATATTCTTAATGAAAAAAAAATTATCAATAATTCTTTTTTTTAATAATAAAAAAAATAATTATCATTGTTTATCGTAATTTTTTTATTACAGTATGAAAGTATCACAAATAAATAAAAGGATCGTTAAAAAACAAAAGTTAATCAAATATACGTATAAAACAATTAAATATTATTTTTTTTATCATCAAAAAAATCGGTAAAAAAACGAAGCTAATCGAAGTTTTTTCGAGGACATAATGGGCAAGGATCGTCGACGTAAAAATGATATCACTCGTTTCCATCGAGCACATATCTGTCTACGTCATTCCGCGACGATCGCGCGTTCGCGTCGCTCAGACATGCTAATTCGGTTCCAGGAGAGAAAACGCAACCCCTCGTCTTACAACCTCACCGTCTGAATTGACGAGACACCGTCGTGACGGCGACCACGGCCACAACACTGTCGAACCCGCGACGACGTACAAAAAATCGGAACTTCGGTACATACATAAATATGTATACGTAGGTGTGTGTATATGCGTGTGTTTGTGTGAATATATATTTTTTCCCACGTATGGATATGTAAGTTCATTAATTTCGTGAAAATCAAAATCAAACTAAAAATCATTTTTTTGTACGCAGAAAAATAATTTTGAAAATTTTTAACTTCGAGTATTATCGAATTGAAGTTGTTTAATCCCCCCGCTCGATATTCTGTCAATGGACTTTGCAATAATCCTCGCATGAATTCAAACACATTTTTTAAGGCTCGTTTCAAAAATCCGTTCCACAAATCAAATTCTTTTAATTCTTTAAATGAATTTTTAATTCTTTGAATGAAATATAAATTCGTCAAGTGAAATTCAAATTCTTCGAATGGGAGAAAGTGAAAAAAATCATTCGCTTCCGGGATAGAAAATTTTATATGAACGTCCGAATTCAAGCAGAATCGAAAAAATACATTTTGAGATATGATAAAAAAAAACAATATTAAAGAATATCGATAAGATTATTTGTAAAATTTCAACAAACTGGCATTTTTTAAGAACTTCCAAAAATTAAAAAAATAAAAAGATAATATAAAACACAACGACAAAAATATTCAAAAAAGTGTTCTGAGGGTACGTTTCACTCTAGCGCCGAACCGTTTGCAAAAACCGTCTTATCTCCGTCAAAATGTAAATTCAATCCATTTTTTTTCCAAAAATCGTATAAAAAACGTGAACCAATTTTTCGAAATCCAAAGCTTGCAAAAACTATTCAAAAAGAGCCGATATAACGACTATCACATTAGGGACTCCTACATCGACGTTTCCGTAAATTTCTCCGTAATTACTTGGCGTCAAGGCGCTTGAGGGACCGTTGATAAATCGAGGACAAGGAAAAGAGCCCTACTCGTGATACTTTCCGAGCAAAAGTGGCATTGATTACGTCCTTTCGATTCCTGTCAGTCAATATCCTACCCTGTAATATCCATAGTGAATTTGCGATCGCGTTGTCGTGTTCTTCCTCTTTGCCCCTCCCGCCACGTTTCGTCGTTTCCCAACCTCTCCCTTTTGCCCTTTTCCTAGTCCCGCTTCGTCAGCCTCATGTAATTTTCATCGGGGGAAAAAAAAACTTGCGAAATTATCGAGCACGATAAAGTATCGTGGCGTCCGGGCTCTTTCATATTCGTAGATACACGCATACATACGAAGACAAGCTGAAACAAACGGGAACGAATACACGTAGCCTCATACCGTTCCCATCACGCATTACCGCACCCTCCGTTGTCCGGAACAAGTAAAATCGCAACAAAACGTACGCGAGACGACCCAAGCGAATCAAAGGGAAACCGAATGAAAAAAAAAAGAAAAAAAAAAACAAGAAAAAAAAAAGAAGAAAAATAAACTATAGAAAATACGAAAAGCAAAAACACCCTGGAAACCGTATGAAACAATAATGAAAACAGCGGAAAGGCTTGAGAGAAACGTTTCAGATCGGCAACGCTCTCGCGATTTTTTTTTCCCCCCACTTTTTTTCTATATTTTTTTCTCCCTGTTTCTACGTTTTTATATTTCCCTGTATCGAGGGTGCTCAAAGGTTCATGCGCTCTGGGCGTATGCACGCTCGATGCGTTCGAGAACTTTTTCGTCGTTTATTTCGCTTCTTATTTTTTATTTCGTTCGTTGTTTATTTTATTTTCCATAGCGTAGGAGTGTAACGTCACAAACGACAGCGAATATTCCACCATCGGTGTATTAGGATCGCAACGGCTTGCCGAGAGTGTCTAGCCATTGTTCAACAAAACTGCCCCCAGTCAAGAAAACCATTTCCTGTGTATTCCTACGATTTCGTAACTTTTTTTCAAATGTCATTCTTCATCGAAATCTAAGAGAAACGTATTTTGTGTTTTATCAGCGGAAAAACAGTTTTGAGGGATGAAACTCACCCTTAAAGTTGAGTTTCATCCCCTAACTTGGCGTAGTTCCAATCGAGATATTCAACTTTAACCAACTCGAGACCAAATCATGAAATATTCTCGACTTCCGGTTTCAAATGGGTAGTTAAGGATAAAAAAATACAGGGGTTGAAATTTTAAATATTCGGGGACTCGAAAACTTTGAGTTTCCACCTCGTAAAAGTTTTACGTGTACACAGCCAAAAGATGTACAAACGAGGGCTTGATGGAATCGAGGACGTCACGTGGAAATGCACGTGAGTCACTCGTTTCCGGTGTCCACCACGTATAATTTTCCTCAGCCAGGTAGACAGGCTCAGGAGGAAAAGGAAGATCGAAAGAGGGGGATAAGACAGGTGGAGGGAAGGAAGGAAATCAAGAAGAGAGAAAGAGAAAGAGAGAGATAGAAAGACGACGAGAAGAACAGGTCGAGGGGAAAGGCGATCCTGCTGGTGTCCTAAAAATAGCCGAAAAAAAAAAACGATCGAGAGTGCGGAAGGAGGGACGAGATCGAGTGGACCAACCTCAGTTCGCCACGAGAGGAAGAAGCCGATACGGAGAACGATGAAACGTGGTGGAATAGGGAGGAAGGGAAAAGGAAAAACAGAAAGGAAATAGCGATAAAGTGCAACATTGCGCAGCCTTGACTCCTGGAAGCTTTTCTTTTTTTTTTGTTTCTCTCCTTTGCCAGCGCCCTCCACGAACTATTATAATACCTTTGCCGGGCCTCGAGGCGTATTCTCTCTGTAGACTCGGATCGTACGTGCTCTCTCGAGCGTCGTTCAGAGCCCTTAGAATATACAGGGTGTCCCAGCTAAAAATGTCATCCCTGAAATGGGAGGTAGGGGGTGAAATTCTAAGACGATTGATATAAGCATGTATGGGTCTCGGATCAACTCCTGAATTGTTACAAATTTTTTACGGTAGCCAGTCAGACGCGCCGGGAGGCGGGCCTACGTCGGGGGAGCAGTACCCCCACCATGCTCCGGCTCGGACGCGTTCGATTGGCTGCCGTAAAAAATTCGTAACAATTCAGGGGTTGATCCGGGACCCATACATGCTTATATCAATCGTCTTGGAATTTCACCCCCTATCTCCCATTTCAAGGATGACATTCTTTGCTGGGACACCCTGTATAACCGAGCTCCAGCTATGTGTCCGTATTCCAGTTGCTGAAAAATGCAACTCTCACGCCGTTGCTCCACCACCGACATCAGGACTGCACCGTCATCAAGAAGTTACCAGGATTACCGGCATACATATCTGTGTTTGCGTGTTTGTGCTCGTATGTGCTCACGAGTATGTATTTAAGTTGGAGGGAAAAGGGGATGCTTGCAGAAAGCGGATGTGGAGTGTTTTT
>JAPYZJ010003825.1:0-22670 GCA_030522765.1 Ophioninae sp. B BG-2022a | reverse complement strand
GGAAAAATTGGCAAAAATCGATGGTCCAACTTTGAAATTCTGCCAAAAATCGAAAAATCATCGGATTTTAATAATAAAAAAAGCATTTTGAAGAGAAAACCATAACGAAGCGATTGAGCATAGACTGGAGTGGCAAATCCTAAAGGAAAAAAAGTTATCCCTGATTTAGTGAAAAAACTTTTTTTCCCCAAAAATCCCAAAAAATTTCGATTTTAAATATTTTTTTTCTCGATCCATTTCGATGTAATTTCATCCCCTGATCACGAATCTACCATTAATTTCCCCCAAAACCCAAAACTTTCTCAAAAAAAAAATAATAAAAAACCTATATATAGTAATATTTTCGTTGCAATATTCAATAATTCACCGTAGTTTTTTCTTCTTTATTTGTCATTCACAAGGATCGCTTTGACTCCCACGTGGTTGCCAGATCCACGCAAAACCCTTGAGGGGTTCCCTTCGAAAAAAAAAACGTTTACGAAATTACGTAAGAAAAAAAAACGTTTTTGAGTCTCTTTCGTCATGGCGGTGGATCCACGTATGCTGTATTGTGTTTTCTAACCTAGCTAACAGCGGAAAGAATCCGAATGGAGGAAACTTCGGAGTCTCGGAAAATATCCTTTTTGTTACATATATATATATATATATAAAACGGTTTTTGAGTTTTCCTCATGTCCTCGTTTGCCTCCGGTTACATTTTATTACGGTCTCGCGAAGCTTCCCGAATCCTCATCTGGTCCACCGTACACGAGAAGAAAAAAAATGGCCGTGCAGTGTTCCTCGGAATACAAGAGAACGTAGAACGTATCCTGACGAGAAGAGAAAACGAGTCCTCGAGGGAGGTCGGCGCCAGTCTCGGGCTCGTACGTGCACGTGGATGAGACTTTTGCGTGTCAACGTTTTGTTTCCGGTCGCTATTATACTCGAATTGTAAGAACTTCAACCGCCCCCTATTTTCTAGCTTTACGAATGGGCTACAGGGCTTTTCTTTCGAGCCCTCGAGATTATTATTCCTCAAATTATCAATGGTTTTGCCGATTTTTTAATGTCTGTTTAATTGTACATTGCAAATTTATAGAAATGTATTTAGTAGGTTTTTGGTGAAAATAAAAAAAAATTGATTAGTTATTTAATTAAAACTTCAAAATTTATCATTTTTTTAATAAAAACTTCAAAAATATTAGTGATTGAATGGAAACTTCAAAACTGTTAGTTATTCCATGAAAATTTCAAAAATATTAGTTATTCAATGAAAACTTCAAAAATCTATTAGTTTTTTAATGAATACTCCCAAATTCATTATCTTTTTAATAAAAACTTCAAAATTCATTAGTAATTTAACTAAACCATTAAGAACTTATTAATTATTCAATGAAAACTATAAAAACTCCTTAACAATAAAAATAAACAAAATAAAAATACTCTAAAGTTAATTTTCCCTAAGTCTTCAATCGGAAGTTCCTTCAATAGCTTTGAGCACTTATACAGGGTGCATAAAAGACAACGTAGACCTGTTATATAACCTGAGTAGCAACTGCAATAAAAATCTTCCCCATCCCCCCCCCCCTCCCAGCCAGAACTTCAGACAAATGGAAAGCATAGACAGACCTTATCAATATTGATTACTAAACTTCAACTCCGGAATGGCTGGAAGCTGTATAGAGATCAATTGGACCAGACTGAGGACAACGATTTTTAATCGAATCCATCGCGCCCTGAAGCGATAATAAGATTATACGTGGCGATAGACATTGCGGTTTTAAACGGGATTATTTTCCGTGATGGCGTGGTCTTATCGGCGTCGTAAATCGGGGTAATATACGGAGAGAGACATACGCTCCGTGGTCTGGCGCTCGTGCGATATTACTCTCGCGATTCTAAATCATCCCCACTTTATTGTACGGTACGAGAGTCGAGGACCAATTTACTAATTGAATCGAAAGAGCGGACCAAAGAAGGGAGCTTGGATCATAAACCATAGGGATCTTGGGTACAGAGGGGCGTAAGTGAATGTTTTTCGTTGAAAAAAATGTTCGGCCCGCGCCTTATCGTTCTTTGGACCTCTGATCAACCAACCAGAAAAAAAAACACGTAAGAGTACGTATACAGGGTATCCCAAAATTCGTGATAAAGCGTCAGAGATTTTTGAGATATTTCCACTTTTTATTCAAAACTAGTTACAATGGGCGATATTAAAACTAAATAAAAAAATAAAAATGAAAAACTAGATACAATGGGGACCTTAAAGCTGTCGTTTAGTATAAAGGCTGTTTTTTTATGCTTTTTTGGTGATTTGGTTTTTTGACAAAGCATTGAAATTAAATAATTTACAAATTGTCTATCAATTTTATTAATATTCATTGTCTTCGAAACTGTAACGAATTTAAACTCAAACGAATCCAAACGGACCATAAAAATAAAATAATTTATAAATGGTATCTGAATTTTAATAAAATTTAAAATCTCGTAAATTTATAACGAATTTGTTGAGATCAAAACTAGTAACGATGGGCGATATTAAAACTAGATAAAAAAATAAAATAAAAAACTAGATATAATGGGGACCTTAAAGCTGTCGTTTAGTATGGAGGCTGTTTTTTTTAATGCTTTTTTTGGTGATTTTGTTTTTTTGACAAAGCATTGAAATTAAATAATTTACAAATTGTCTATCAATTTTATTAATATTTATTGTCTTCGAAACTGTAACGAATTTAAACTCAAACGAATCCAAACGGACCACAAAAATAAAATAATTTCTAAATGATATCTCAATTTTATAGAATTTAAAATCTCGTAAATTTATAACGAATTAGTTGAGGTCATAGTTTATTCGTGATTATCATAATGAGCTATCCTGACAGAACCTGCAATATTATCAAGGGATTTTGAGACACCCTATACGTATATAAAAAATTATATCTATATGTGATTATATAGATACATATATGAACATAGATATATTTGATTAGGTGAAGGCGTCGCGACGCCTGGGTGAATCAAAAGCTCCGCCCAAAGGCGTACCATTCTTTCCCCAATGGGATCGCTCCATTTCCAAAGTACAGCTTCACTATCCTCGGTCCTAAGGGGAACGATATCGACATATGGAGTTTCGTTTAGTGCCGGGGATGGGATCAAGCTCATCACCAAAATACACCCCGCTGGAGAATCAGTCACTTGAGCAGCATCAGTAACGCGCACGCGTCTTCAAACCTCGGTCTTCAGGTTCGCAGTGATGACAGTCCGAGTTCAAACGTCGGTATAGTGTCGTCAAAAGTTCCGGAATTCGATCGAAAAAAATTGAAAGTGCGTTTTAACGTGTAGTGATCTCGATAGGAAGGAAGTGATTGTGAAGAGGTTTTGTGATAAGAGAGGTGTCTTTTTGGGGAACCCAAACAAACCCAAACAAAGATTGGGAACAATGCTGGGTGGTTACGAATCGCAAGCTGATTATTATCCCCAATGGCATCAACCTTACAACTACGTGACGCAGCTCCCTTACAGTGAGTATCCGATTGGCGCCACTTTCCAGATTTTTAAGGATTTCTTTAAATTGCTGTTGACATTTGTCTGGAAAGTTATGTCGAACCCAAACAAACCCAAACAAACTCGGTTCCACTGATGAAGAATTACCCAATCGAGCATCGACCATGAAATTCATTTGTTTGGGTTTGTTTGAGTTTGGGAAATTAATTAGTAGATTTAGAAATTAATTAGCAGTCACTCGATCGAGCATCAACTCGGAAATTCATTTGTTTGGGTTTGGAAAATTCATTAGTAGATTTAGAAATTAATTAGCAGTCACTCGATCGAGCATCAATTCGGAAATTCATTTGTTTGGGTTTGGGAAATGAATTAGTAGATTTAGAAATTAATTAGCAATCACTCGATCGAGCATCAATTCGGAAATTCATTTGTTTGGGTTTGGGAAATTAATTACTAGACTTATAAATTAATTAGCAGTCACTCGATCGAGCATCAACTCGGAAATTCATTTTTTTGGCTTTGGAAAATTCATTAGTAGCTTCTATCCGTTTCTTCCTCCATTTAGCTGATCATTTCAACATCCGATCACCATTTTCGATATTGATTGAATCAAAGTTTCTTTGGCTCGTCCATCAGGCACAATCGGCGTTGCGGACCCCGACAGCCAATCGACCTATTGGGGTGGTGGGGATTCCGGTATATCCGGGGGTAGTTCCGGAGCCGGAAGTCCCGCAGCGTCAACACCGCCCCTCGTGATCGAGGAGATCGGTATGAAGGAAAACGAGACGATTTATTCGACGAGTCATCATCTTCAGCATTACAGTCAAAACGTTGGAAGCCAGCAATTATACACTCCCGGGATTCATTACTCGCAACATTCTCTTCAGGATGGTCACGTTCAAGAAATCGGTTCGTGTCGTCAGGATCATCAACGCGATGATTTTTCGACCGGAAACAACGGGCCGACGATTCTCCAGCATCAGGTTGATGGGATCGTCAGTTCAACGGCGACCGATCCCCATCGACAGATCGGCCTCCATCATCATCATCTTCATCATAACATTCATGGTGGAGTTCGTGACGGTATCGTCGTTCGACCGAAAAGACGCAATACCGCCAATAAGAAGGAAAGACGACGCACTCAGAGCATAAACAACGCTTTTGCCGATCTCCGTGATTGCATACCGAACGTACCGGCTGATACGAAGCTGTCGAAGATCAAAACCCTCAGACTCGCCGCTTCGTACATTGGATATCTTATGGCTGTACTCGATAGCGACGAGGGTGAAGAACCACAAACTTTTCGGGCTGAGATTCTCTCCAATGGAAGACGGAACAAATCTCAACAACACGCGGTAAGCTTCCAACTGTCATTTGTTTCGGATTGTTTGGGTTGGTTTGGGTTTGTTTATTCGGGTTCCGGTCCATTCGTTTTGTTTGGGTTTATTTGGAGAGAGGAACAAACCCAAACAAACACGCGGTGAGCATTTAACTGTCATTTGTTTGGGTTTGTTTGGGTTGGTTTGGGTTTGTTTGTCTTTATTCGAGTTTGGGTTTATTTGGTTTATTTGGAGAGACAACCAAACCCAAACAAATACGCGATGAGCCTTCAACTGTCATTTGTTTCGGGTTGTTTGGGTTGGTTTTTGGTTTATGTTTTTTTTTGGGGGGTTTCGGTTTATTCGATTTGTTTGGGTTTGTTTGGAGAGACAAACAAACCCAAACAAATACGCGGTGAGCTTTCAACTCTCATTTGTTTTCCGCCGTCGGTTCGTTATTCAACAAATCGTTTTTGGTACTTTTAAACAATTTTTGGAAATTTTATAATAAAAAAATTCTTTGCATTTCTATAACCTATTTTTGTAGCGAATTAACTGTAATTTCGTAATCATAATTAAAAAATAGTGCAACCCCTTCGCAAGACGTTTTTTTCCCTCTTTGTTTAATTTCGTATGAATGCATTATTGGTATATCGAATAAAGACGTCATCTCACTCTTCGTTAGTGATAAATCGTGCGTTAAAGTCCGTTTAAACCGAAATATGTAAATCGACGAGTATACCCGTACCGAGAGAATTCCGATACTTCTACACGTGTTTACATCGTAATATCTCGAGACACTTCGTAAATTAAGGCGCGAAGAGCGCCGGGAGGAATTGAGATCGAGGCCCTGAAAAGAGCGATCTCTTCTTCTCTCGGTAGGTTCTCGTAAAGATCTTCCAGTTCGCCTCAAATCATTGAATTTCGATATCCGTCCATAAACCAATTTGTGTGTGTCGAGGAGAAATAAAAACACGATAAAATACGTCCAAACATATATTTCTAAAAAAAAAAACGTTTTTGAACAGTAAAAAAACTGAAATGTGAAAAAAAAATATGAAAGCGTAAATATTGGGGTACGGTTTTTAATAAATGAATAAATTAAATAAATGAAACATTTATAAATGTATATATAATTCCAAATAAAAAATTATTTAAAATAAAATTAGAATTAAAATTAAAATAAAAATTAAAATTACCAAATTGATAATAAATAAAAATATATAATTATCAAAAAATGTTAATAAACAACAATAAATTTAAATATAAATTTATTAAAAATTTGAACAAATAAAAAAAAACGAAAATGTTCAAAAGTATCGAGAAAAAAAATAGCTTTACGTATATTATTTTTGAGCTGCCAATGTTTTTTCAGTATCGAGTCTTTCTCGTTGAATATTCCTCGAAATATGACTCTGGGGCGTTCGAGTGAATTAAAAAAAAAAGGAAAAAGAAAAAAAAAGAGAAATTGGACATGCGTGTACGTCAATTCCACGATTTAGTCTCGAGTTTATTAGAACGCGTTACTCATCCGATACGTGGGAAGCCCGGATAATACGCAAACACGCAAATGTGAGAAGCGATATGTTTACGAATCGGGAATAATGAATTTATTTGTTTTAACCGAATTGTATGGATTCCACAATTAGTTGAGGAGAGCTTTCGTATTATCGAAAATATACTGCATTCGATTTAACAGATTATGCTTTAATCGTTTTAATTAAACTTTAAACTTCGATCTCATTTACGATTAATTAATTATCGTTACAGATTGAGAACTGCAATCAGAATATCGTGAATTACGTTCAGGAGGAAATGTCGAAGGGAAAGGGACGCACTGGTTGGCCACAACACATGTGGGCACTCGAGCTCAAACAGGAATCTCCAACGTCAACGGGAACAACGATAACTTCCTCCATATCGGTCCAATCGATCAACCACATGCATTAGCAAATTTTCTCAATATTTGTTATATCCAACGAAGAATAATGCATCATCAAAAAATCTCGTCGCTTCAATAGTCCTCGAATCGATATGTAAATAAATATATTAACAGCAGTTTTATTTGTAAATAATAAATATCAGTAAAAAACTGCAAGAAAGAAAAAAATATATATAAATAAATAAATAAATATATGAATAACATGTAAATAAGGAATTTTATGTAACAAAAAATGTAAGAAATATTCGGTATTATAAACAATGATAAACAAGTAAGAATTCAAATCGAAAAAAAAAATGGAAACGATGCCAAAAAACGTTTGTAAAGTTTTGTATAAAGTGATGTTGCATTTCTGTATGTAGAAACGAGCCAGTAATAAACATAAATGTTAATTTAACAGTTATCAACAATTTCTCGATAAATAAAATAAAAAATCATTCGTCCTACATTTTTTCCATGAATAGGAGGTTGAGAATTTGACTTTCGTGTTTTCATACGGTCCCAATGGAGCTGGAGATTTTTCTTCGAGAATTTGAAGACTCAGAGCCCGACGAAAATCCCGGTCGAAGTGTAAACGATACCGGCCAAGACACACTGCCACTATTGGAGAATTTCTCACTTGCTGAGCTCGAATTCTTTCGAACAAGGGATTCGTTGTTCGTGGTCAAAACTTTTATTATACTAAATTCATTTACCTGTCATGAACGAAAAATTAATGAAAAAAAACAATTTTTTTTTATTTTAACAAACTAATTTCATCTAAATTGGATTAATTCAGTCGTTTTTCTTTTCGCGCTACCACACCCACAATTATTCGTGAAAAAATTCGCGAAAATTTATAGTTTATCTTTTCATTACACTTTTCAGAGAAAATAATATTTTTCTTATTTTCAATATTTTTTTCATCAAATATTTAGGGTAGGTAAAAATTATGGGAAATTTTTTTCAATAACAATTTCTTAAAGGAAAAAGTTTGCTCTTTACAGAAAAAAATATTATATTAATGTAGAAAGTAATAATAAAATAAAATAAATGATTAATTAGATAAATTTTTGAATGAAATTTTGGGCCAAGCAAAAACGATCAACGTTTACGGGTTGATGGTTAATTACGATCCGAGAAGTAAACCTCTCAATCCGTTTAATTCCCACGATGGTAAAAGGTCAGTCTCAACTCGTATAGTTGACGAGAGAAATCTTTAAACAAATGTTGTTATGGCGACACCGCGATGCCGACACATTGTCAATACTCCGATACTATAAACGTCGCTTAGATCAATACGTGAGAGAGAATATTTGCGTTCTCCAGTGTCCGGCGGCTCCGATCGACGATCTCGGCTTTCTTATTTATTAGCCTCCGCTCTTAAGAGGGTCCGAGTTCCATTCGTCTCGTTAAATGTAACAAACTCTATCTCCCGAGCTGTCGACAATGTTATTGTAACCCGTGGATCTTACTGTATTACATTATAAACACTCTTTCATCGCGTTCCCCATTTTTTCATCTCTGACATTCGCGCAGTGTATTCGCTGTCTTTTTGTCTCTCTCCATTCCTCCATTTTTCTATCACTCTTTCAGATACCCTTTCGTAACACCCTCGTCCCGTCGAAATAGATGTTTGGGTTTGTTTGGATTCGTTCCCTTATTTGGATATTGAGACATCCTGTCGTAGTAGATGTTTGTTTGGGTTCGTTTGGGTTTAAATATTTCATGGAAATTGTTTGGGTTTGAATATTTCAGGGAAATTGTTTGGGTTTGAATATTCCATGGCTATTGTTTGGGTTTGAATATTTCATGGATATTTTTTGTGTTTGAATATTTCATAGACATTGTTTGGGATTTGAATATTTTATGGACATTTGCTGATCAATACAGATTAATGGAAGCAATCAGTTTTTAAATTCGATACAGAAATGGGTTTGTTTGGGTTTTCTAAAATTCCCTAAGTTATGCACTATTTGGTAGAGCTATTTTTTCACTCTCATCACTGGTTGGCTTCGTGCTTGTTTCTTCAACACTTCGCTTCCCAACTTCCGGTACGTATAAATCTTCACGAAACAGTCTGTGTTTTTATTCAGCGTCTAGGGCAATCCGGTAAACCGTTAGATGTATACGAAAGTGTAGGATAAACGAGTAAATGCCACGCTTTTAATAAAAACGTTATCTTTTAAAGTTAAACTTCAAACTTTAAAGAAATGTTATCTTTTGATAGAAATTTATATAATAGAAAATAGTCGAGGGCAATATGTTTCTAAACTAGGGAAAAACACCCCATAGTTCAATCAAAATAAGAAGAAAATAGAAATAGAAGAGAATTAATGTGCATATAAATCTGACGTGCCTTTTAAATAACCACATTATTCTCCTAAATACGATTTATACATCATTGAGTTGTATACAACTCGCGTCAGCCAACTGCCTGATACTCCTAGTCTCATTATTTAAACGAACAGTCGTGGGGGTTTGTTTTGTGTACGTATATCGGAACTCGAAGAGGGTCCCTTTTTTTCCGAGGGTGAAACTGATCCGATAACCCACAGCACATCGGGACATTCGCTGTCCGCCAATTGTCCTAGGTTTTTCCCCAATAGCCGTGTACATAAGTGTGTGGAACGGGAAGAGGGTCGAGGTGATCGTGGGGGTCTCGAAAAATATCTGTCAATTTCGAGTGGATATCGTCCACGCTATATACATAGAATATCTTTCTTATATAAATAAAAATTAATCGCAAAATGCCAAACTCGAAAATAGCTGGATCTATTTAGATAATTTTTTAAAAATATTTTTCGAAGTTCGAGGAAGCTTCTTACGAAGAAAAAAAATTGGAAAAATTGCCCGGAAGTACGTAAAAACCGCAATTTGGTTTTTCTAATACAAACTGTTCCTTGATGCGGTTGACATAAATAATAATTTAAAAAATAAAACAAAGATAACGTTAGGATTGGATTGGGTTTGTTTGGGTTAAATTAAATGGGATGCTATTTTTTTATTAGATGAAATCGAGAGAATAAATATTTTTCGTATATTTTTTGTTGAGTTTGAGTTGAAAAAACGAATATTTTTTGTAAATATTTCTTGAAGTTCGAGGAAGGTTTTCAAAAGAGAAAAATTGAAAAAATTGCCCGGAAATGCGTAAAAATCCCAATTTGGTTTTTCTAATACAAACTTAATGTGGTTAACGTAAATAACAAAAAAAAAACAAAAATAACTTTAGAAATAATTTTACAAACTAGAAAAATAATTTTAGAATTGACAGACTACTGATTGGTAATTTTTCCACAAAATATATTTGCTCAGTTTAGAAACGAGATCCTCGATTTAACATTGGTTGGTTGATTTATTCAGTGTTTTGTGTGATTCCATTTATACTCGTGTCAGATGATCCATAATCATCCGGTAAATGATACGACTGATTCGAGATCCAAGACCACCTGCGCACAAGCAGGGAATTATATTATCGTCAAATAAACGTGTTCAGGTCGTAATTGACCGATGCTAGAAAAAAGAAAAGTTGGAGGGTCAGCGTTTCGCGAAGCCAGACATCATTCTGCAAATGTGTCCGGAATCGAGGGTCGAAGTTTCTGGGATCTCGGTGTCATCGGACGACGAGAAGTTCTCTTGTTAAAAAATCATTAAGGGCCCTTTCCTATGCCCAGGTAATACGACAAGGGTTAACGAGGTAACAGGACGAAACGAATGTTCGCGTGCGCGGGAATGCCACCGGCAAATTGACCCTCTCAGTGTGCAGTATACAAACATATTATATGGACATATATATAATATGTCTGAAGAAATAAACTCTTGATTGAAACCGGGATATACAGATTGCCCTCAAAAAGTCATTAATAACAACACCATTATTATTTATTATTTAATAAAGTTTATTAACGGTGAGAAAATGTTAAAAATTTTGTTTTATTAAAAAAACGGACGGAACTTCCGGTAGACCTGATAGTACAGTAGAAGTAAATTTATAAACAAATTTTTTTTTAATCCTACTTATATTATTTAATTTTTTGTTTAATTTATATTTTTTATTTGAATTATTTAATTAAAAAATATTTTTGTTTAATTTTTATTTTTTAATTTTTTCATAAAAAAAAATATTTATTTATAAATAGCCTAATTGATCCCGGCGTCGGCACTCCCACCTAAAAGACACAGAGGACTCGATCGTCCATTGATACCTCATTTAAATTGAACAATTGACAGGCTTAATTCGAGAATGATAGTCGAACGGGCGTCATCCTCCTGGGGTTTCGATTCAGCAATACCATCCCATGGCTTTACACATACACGAGACTCTTGAGCGTGGGACAGACGGCGAAATCCCCGACACTCATCCATTACTCGCTATGGGGTAGCGATGAGAGAAATTGAGTTGCTTATGTGTTTAGCCCTTGCAAAAAAAGTTATTTCAATATACTCTTTATTTGCGTGTAACTCTATTTCTCAGGTATGGGAAATCGTTTCTTTTTATTATAATAAAGAGATGGCCATTTTTTGCTTAATAGGAAATTGGACAATTTTCTATTTTTTCAATACTAGGGAAAATCAGTATTGAAAAAATAAAAAAGAATAGAAAATGAAATAGAAAATGGAATTAAAAAATGAATAAAAAATAGAATAGAAAATTAAAATGTTTCGAAATTTACGAAATCTGGACGATTAATATTTTTTATATAGATATTTTCCCTCTGTATTCCATCTTATATTTTTTAAATAATTTCTAAGGTTACCTTTAATTATTACTTTATAAGATTACCTTTAATCAATAATTACTATGCCATGAATTGGATATGCCTATTCGTTTTCAGTTGGGTGAACGCTTATCTCAAATTTGCAGGATAACCTAACCTCTTATTGAAAAAATTGCACTTTTTCGGGAGTCCAGGATGAACCCAAACAAAGGAAACAATTTTTATGAGTTCAAGTCTTGTGTGTACACGTTTTTGGATGTGTGGGTACAACGTTTGGAGTTAAAATCGAATAAACGTTTCCTGGCCACGTAGGTGAGTTTCTCTCTCTCTCTCGTATACCGAATCCATCAGATTAGCCAGGAAAAAGGTGGAGAAGAGAGAACGCTGAGAAAAAGGGAGGAGAAAGATAGGGATAAAAAAAAGAGAGAAAGAGAGACAAGGATCTCTCCCCTGTCGATTAGAAAAACGAAAGGAAAAACGCCCCCACATTGTAGTCCTCTCACTCTGACACCTAATCGAGTATGGGCGACTCGAAGTCTCAATAAAATGGAAACAAATCACCGAGTTGTCGAGATTGCACGCGGGGGGTACCTCGATAGATACGTGATCCACGAAGTCACGACAGATATAGGGACTGCGGAAACCTCCGTATTCATGAGTACGGGTCGTTTCATAAAATCTCGACGTCTCGTTCAGAATCGATCTTTCATTATGAGTTTTTCAACTATAAAGAAAAAACAGCTTTTTCCATTCCATTTTAACTTTTGTTCAACTTTTTTAACTTTTTTGTCATCATGCTGCGATTCATTGTTTGAAAATGATAATATAATAAAAGATATTTTATATCATTATTCACATCATAATAAAATTAATTATTTATATTACAATAATTAATTGTTAAATTAAATATAATTATGAGTAAGTCCCAAACAAACCTAAACAAACCTACAAATAATTAAACAAATAATTAAAAATCGATTATTTATACAATCCAAAAAGTCTTGAAATTCGTTGTCTGTGAAAAAAAGGACTAAAAAATAATCAGTTGCATATAAAAATGAAAAGCCTTGAATTGGTAAAATGAAAAAAATATGCTTGAAGCACATTTTGTGAAACTGCCTATAGATAGACACGGTTTGCCCGAGAATGAACTCACATCACGAGGGCAGCAATCCCTCCCAGGTATTTTCTTTTTTTCGCACGTATACTGATACAAATACTCTACGTACATAACCAAAGTTGTTCTCCAGAGTTTTCGTCCCCCCTGCTTGTACACAGCGTGGACTTGGGTCGTTTTAAAAGTTAAAAGACAATTGATAATACGGATAGTCACGAACACGGATTCCAACAACGTGTTGGATGGAAAAAACACCCGCAGGGATTGTCTAAGCTCATTCACGCGGTTCAAGCTTGCGAAGATTTCTTCGCAGAGGGGATGTACGCGAGGGGGATGTGTTTTCTACCCTTCCGAGCGGTGGCTATAAAACCTCGGGATTCAGGATGTTTCGATATCACTCGTACGACACTTATCGAAGTGAATGGTTTAAATAACGAAATACACGAATTCATCCATACGACGCGTACATTCACGTATATAGATATATTTACATACACGAAATTTTCATTTTCACACGATTTTCAAAATGATATCCAAAAGGATTAAAGACACTCAGATTTTCCGTCTAACGACCGGCAGTGCCATCGTGTTCCTCGTGACTCTTCTTGCAGCGGGTGTTTCCGGTTCTTACGGTGAGTGAATCTGTTCTTTTTCTTCGTTTTTAACTTTTTTGTGAATATCAGTGAAACAAGGAATTATCTTGGCAATATTTATTGTTCCAATTAATAACTCATATTTGTTTGGGTTTGTTCAAGATTCGATCAAGATTTGATTTTTAACGTTATTCAATGCTGAAGATCCTTTCATCGTTGAATAGTAAAAATTCTCTCTTTGTTTCTTACTATTATTTAATTTTTATTATTACGTAACATTCATTTGCAAATCGAGAGTTTGGCTTTATAGTTGAATCTAGTACTTTCAGTTTGCAAATGTCATTTTTTTCTGAATCTATATGATGTTTATTTTTTTATAGTTTTTTTTTTAAAGATTAATTGTCGCAGGCCAGAGATTACTACTTGACGAATAAGGTCATGGAATTCTTACCCCTTGTGATATAGGGGATGAGGGCGTGGCGCGATCTAATTTGAGAGTGTATTGAGAGCACCAAATTTGGATGGGCCCTTGCATCAGGGCTTACAATTGGTCAATTGTCAAATTTACTTGAAACTAGTTTTTAATGAAATATTGAAACTTTTTTTGATCGAATATTCAATTTAAAAAAATGACATATTGAAACTCTTCTCTCATCAAATATTGAATTCGTGATCGTCCAAATAGTCAAATGAATTCGAAACTTTTTTGTTTTAGATTCGAGTGGCAGCGAAAACTTCGCGAGTCGAAGCTTGGACGGGAACGCGAATGGTCTTTGCTCAGGAGGTAATTGCGCGGAACGAAGTAGCAGAGTTTCAGGAGCAATGTGGTTCGGTCCCCGGCTGGGTAGACGACGAAGATCCGATGAGAAACTCGAGAGCTACGACGATGATCAAATCGATACGATCGCTGACGTTCTGCAAGATGCACCCTGGTCTCTCGTATCCCTTCATGGTAATTGACCAAAACTCCATTTACAATTCTAAAAAACCTTTTTCTTAGGTAAATAATTACCAAATCTGCAAAATCTGTTTGGGTTCGATTGTTTGGGTTTGTTCATGTTTGTTTGGGTTTGTTTGGGTTATACCATGCAACGAAACAGATAATTATTTACCTCTAGATAAATAACAACCAAATCTGCAAAATCTGTTTGGGTTCGATTGTTTGGGTTTGTTTCAATTTCTTTGGGTTATACCATGCAAAGAAACAGATAATTATTTTCCAACAGATAAATAAAAACCAAATCTGCAAAATCTGAAGCTTTTTCTGCTATTCTAACCTCAATTTTAAATAGTACTTCCAAGATTTATCCGAGTTAGGTATCATTGATTCCGAATAATGAATATAAATGAATACAGCGTATAGATTAACGGACACGTTTCTTTCGAACACCCAGGGGACAAAAGACACGCGACCCAATTCACCCCGCGTCTGGGACGTGAGTCGGGCGAAGTGCTACTGCAAACACTGCTGATGGGTGAGAACGCACGATTGGGCCACCTAATTGACAACGACGATATGGATGAGCGTCAATCCCCCCCTCCCCCGCCGCCGCCCTTCGCACCAAGACTCGGTCGCCATTTGCCCTTCACACCGTCGCCGAGACTCGGACGCAGGCTACGGGCGATGCTTCAAAAACTCTAGAAGAAACCCTTTTAGAGATTTAAATACCCGTCGCGAAGATTATTTGCTCCCTGTTTACTTGTGCGTACACATACACATATATATATATACAGAAATATATAAATAACCTCAAATCGGTGAAAAATGGATTTCCACGTCCGACTACACGTTTACTCATTGAAACTCACTTTTATTTATTGTTGTACCACCCCGTACACCCATCCGGTTTTTTACGGCCGCTCTTCTCCTCCTTGTTCCTTCCTGCTTTTCCCCCACCTTGCTTCCTCCTGTCCCCCCCTTGAGGCCGCAGCGGACTTACCCCCTCTGTACCGTATTCACCGTGCCATTTCTACAGCCGGTCCCAAGTTCACCTCCCGGCAGCGGAACGAGTTCCATCAAAAAATTTCGAAGAAAAATCTCGACCGCTACCGGGATTTGAACCCGGGACCTACCGATCCGCTGGCCACTCGCCGCGCCTTAGCCCGCACGGCCAACGGATCAGTTTTCCATTGGAACTCACTTTCCACGCTAATAAAGTTATTCGACACGAAAGTAAAAACAATCTTTGATCGAACGCCTGAAATCTAATTGAAAAATCGTCTCCGGACATCGCATCGTGTATTATTCCCAAACCCAAACAGAATTTTTCGGAAAGGTTGTAAACTTTCGATATAAGCGAAAAATCATTCCTCCATTGTTCATTGTTTCGTTATATACCATAAGACGCCTCATCCATCACCATCATGAAATATCAACCGACATAACCTAAAATTACAAAAACTTCGTTTCTCGAAACACCAGGTCAATTTCTTTTGGTTACTTCCTCGTATATGCGTTTGCACGTGTGTGAATGTACCTTAGATGTACACAGAAGTATACAATATAAAAGAAAAGACGCAGCCTCGATGGTGGCAAGTAAAATTTGACGGCCGGAACTAGGGAGGACGCGGGCCATGTGGCGTACGAGAGGGACGATATAAACGATCGTCATAATCGTAAAACACCACGAAAAACAGAGGCAAACAAATGTTATGTTAAATTTTGACTACACCGAAAGTCGTTACATTTTTCTCGCTATTAACCTCATCCCCGTTCGGTCTTATTTGCTCCTTCTTTATTGTCCTCCTTCCTAACCCCTTTGCTGAGATATATCGCGTGGTCTTTACTCCCCTGCGATTTCAAATCGCCCGCGACAGTCGATTACTTTTCCTGGGTACTTTTGCTTATTTGTACTACTGGCGGCGTTGTTGAAACACGCGCGGCTTCTCGTTTCGCCAACGCACGCTATTTCAACCCCGGATTCTGAAAGAGCACACTCGAAAGTACTAGGGACCCTATTTTTCATTTGAACATTCTTGTTGTTTAATTATGAGAAATTGACATGAAAATGATAGAAAAAATTAAACTGATCCGTTGGCTGTGCGGGCTAAGGCATGGCTAGCGGCCAGCGGATCAGGAGGTCCCGAGTTCGAATCCCGGTAGCGGTCGAAATTTTTCTTCGAAATTTTTCGATGGAACTCGTTCCGCTGCCGGGAGATTAACTTGGGACCGGCTGTACTGGCATGGGTTTTCCGCAGTTTCCCTATGCCCGTGCCAGAAATGGCACGGTGAATACGGTACAGAGGGGGTAAGTTGGCTGTGGCCACAAGGGGGGGGGGAAGGCAGGAGGAATTACGATTTTTACTCGTTAATGAGTTAAGAAAATTACTAGGGACCGTATATTTTTCATTTGCAAATTCTTATTGTTCAATTATGAGAATTTGACTTGAAAATGATAGAAAAAATTACGATTCTTGGTCGTTAATGGATTAAGGATTGTAACATTTCTAAAAAAAACTGACGTAATCAAGAAGAATAAATAAACGCAAACAAACTGATGGAATCAAGTAGAATAAAAATGTTCTTCCTTTAGAAGAGTGTTTCTAGAGATATAAGGAAAAGGATTAGACCAAAACATAAATGAGCAATGCACAGGTACGAAACGCAGATATGCTCGGTTTTTTTGGTGTTTTTTATTTTATATATTCACAAACGTTACAATACTCCCAAGTATATGCATACAAGACTCAAAAAAAAAAAAATCATCAGACACACAATACATTCAGCATCAGCTTAATATGTTTTCTCGTTTTTTTGTTGTTTTTTTCTTCTTCTTTTCGTTTTGTCTGTCTTTCTCGAATAATCTATTATACAAGAGCCTAAGCGAATTAATCGCTTGTCTAGAATATATAATATATATTCTGTGATATATATATATATATCACTCGCTATATAGTCACGCTACGCGGTGTTGCTTCAGTTTTATTTTCCCTATTTTTCACTCTCGTTGAAAAATCGGATCGAGGATTCTGCTCGCCCGATACATTTAGCTACTTCGAAATTTCAAGTTTATATATATATATATATATAAACCGGGTGTATCATGGATTTGGTTTTGCTTATGTGTATGCGTATATGCGTGTTCATCTGGTTTTCTCTTTTATTTACTTTATATATATTGTTATGATTATTATTTACATGGCTGACATTAACGATTTGGCGTTAACGCGTTTTAACAATTATTTATGTTATTCGATATAATATGTATATTTATATATATATATATGCGGTAAGTCGGTCTTCTACACGCCGTCATCTCGACCCATCTAGCTCTTTCCTTTTCGAAATTAAAAGTCACTAGAGCAGTGTTTTTTTTTAATGATGGCTTTTCCGGTGCGCCCTCTGCGGAGGATGCAACGATGCTCTAGTTCCTTATCTCGCATCACTATACAGCTAGTTAGTACGTATTATGCGTAATATAAAATAAAAAATAGAGATTACGCCGAAGAAGATTTATACGCGTTGTTTCATCTGGGGGAATTCGATCGAACACTGGGGGTATATTATTTCCGCCGTATTTGCGAGGGTGCACGCAACGGTGACTCGGCCGTGTGATAATGAGGGCCATCGTTTGGGTTAGGCGAGAAAATTTAATAGTTAGTCTCCGTATAAAAGAATGTATCATTAATTCTTGCCAACCGTTTCCGTTCCGTTTGATTAAACTGTATCCAAATATCCATTTCGTACGGCAAACAAAATTATCGCAGTTTTTCCCTAGGCGACTGTGTACGTATGTATTCGTGTACGTGTGTGCGCATGCGCGAGGTCAAAATCGGGGGTTTGGGATTTTGAGGTTAGTTGGGGTACTTCCGAGAGGAACGTAATTTTCGGAACTTTCGTTTCGATCGGAGGTACTGTAACAACGAAAACGCGAATTTCAACGAGTAGCTGGAAAGCTGCATTTAGTTTTGAAACCCATTGATGGACATGAGAAACGAGACGTGAACTCACTTTTCTCTAGTGACGAAATCGCAAAATGGCCGCTCAGCGCGAAATCAAAATGGCGACACGAGATGATATCTTCAAGATCGGAACGATCATTCCAAATTCAGTCGTCCGACCTGATCACGTATTGGGGGACGATAATCTAGATGGAATTGTTTACGAAAAAAAGATTTTTCATTTCATCATTTTCACGAGGTTTTGGGAGGATTTGCGTGAAAGACAAAATGGAGTTGATCCAATCGACATCGTTTTCTAAATATCCACACGCAATTCAAATAACGAAAGACTTTTAGGTTCTCTCATACGCCTTAAAAACGACACACAGTACGAGAAAATTCTCAACGTCGTACCGAGAGTTCAAAAAAAAAACTTCCATCCTGAAAATTATATTAATTTAGGCTTCTCTGGATCTCACTCTCTTTCTTTTTCCCACTTTCACGTCAGCGTGGAAATTCAACGTTTTTCAAGAAGAATACAGAAACGAAAGAAATAAATAGAAATAAAATCGCTTTTCAATTGTAGCTCAGTATGGAAATTTTTTGTTTGTTTGTTTGATTGAAGATTAAATGAGAAGAAATCCGAGGGGTGTAGATTTGTGAACTACTTCCGGTGTTTGGAAATTTATTGAATAATCACTGCAATAATGAATGAATCGAAAAAAAAGATCAACGAATCCTTAATGATTGACCATATTACAATGCAAAAAGAAAATTTTGAAATTTTTGAAACTTTTTGAAATCAGTATCGTACTTCAAACTGCACTCAGGCCCGAATTGAACCCAATCCATATTAAGCTTCGAGTATCCCAAAAACCGTGTCCTAAGAAAATAAAAATACGTTTGGGTTTGTTTGGGTTGGAAAGTAAAAAGTCACTAGCTGAAAAAACGAATTTTCCAATTTTTCAGATCGAAAAAGTTCGACAGAATATTCCCTAAGAATTGAAGTTACACTGTATGTTTTTTTTTAAACCATGGATCTCGTAGAGTACTTGATAATTTCGGGCTCTCCTCCATTTCTTCTCATTTCTCCTTCAATCGGACGCATAAACGAGTGAGTATGTGTGAGTGTGTGTTACGATTTTTTCTTCACCAGTATGTTTTTTTTTCCTTTTGCTCGACCAAGCATTAAATCCCGATGGCTTAAATACTACGAGCCTTACGAACGAGTTTTTCAAGGATTATAAATTTAGTACATAAGTAACGGGAGTAAGTATACCGGCATATATATACATATATATAAATATACATATATATATATATATGCAAGTATGGATTTTTATATTTATAGTATATATTCTATATTTATATTTTTTACAGTTTGAGAGTTAAGATCGTGCCGCGCATCACCGTAGGAGTTTTCCAAGTTCCTCCGTTTTCTTCTTTTTTTTTTCTTTTCCGTTTGTTTCGTTAGTTTCATTAGTCTTGATTATCGAGTTGATAAAAAAGTGATATTTCCGTAACGATAATTTGAGCGTTTTTTTTTTTGTGCTTCTCGATATTTCGAGGAGACTCGGTGATAAAATATGAAGAAATTTGTGCCGATCAGCTTTCGCGTGCGTACATTCGTCGATTAACAAAATTTGCCGGAGACGATAAAAAAAAAAAAAAAGAAAAAAATTATTCAAACGGTCAGATTACAAATATCCAGGTGTACGTCACGACGAACAAACTCTCGTTGTTTCTTAAGAGCTACGCCTTACTCGACCAATCAAAACTTATCACTTTATCGACTAATAATGTACTTCGTTCCTTCCTTCCTCTTTTTTTATACTTTATACGACGATTTTTGCAATGAGGTTGAAAGTCGAAAAATGATACGGCATGATTTTGAAAAAAACAAAAAAAATAAAATAAAAATCGTACCTCGCGTATTCGTGACTTCGTTAGCCCCGAGAACATTTGTAAGAAACGGTCAGCCGGCAACTCCATGTTTTTTGTTATCTCAATTTTCCTTCTTACGTTTTCATCGCGTGATAGTAAAAAAATGTCAATCTGTCCATTCGCCAGGTTTTTGTTATCGATTGTTATTATTATCAGTATTACTATTATTCGTATTATCATTATTCAAAAGCCAACAAATAGTTCATTAATATCACTATTTCATAGTTTACGGCGTATGTAAAATACGCTTGTTTTTTTTTTTCAATGTACAAAACTAATATTATTATGAGTAATATTAATATATTTCGTTATGTTCAACGACTTAACTTAATTAATACTAATTTCCGTCGTTACCATTATTTTCATGATTATTATTATTATTATGAATAATATAATGAATATTATTATCGTTACGAGCCCTTTCTGATGCGCGAGCCTTGGAAAATAATCTTTCGAAATTATTCATCACCGAGAGAATTTTTGCTGTTTCGATTGTTTAATTTATCCGCGAGAATATTCAGGAGAGTCTTTTCGTCGCTGAGGGGACGCGCGAGAACGCTAAAACATTTTTTAATCGCAAGGAACGTTGTCCAAGAGCGTAATAAATTTTCTCGTTTTTTTTTTCGTTTTCTCATTTTTTTTTTTTTTTTTGCAAAAGTCGATCGCTCGAATAGAGAAAATCCCAAATCGCTTATTACGACGCAACGTCATGGCTTTTTTTCGACGAGACGCGAATTCGCAAGCGGAAACATCGAAATTTCAATATCGTTGAAAACATTTTTCAACAGTCACGAAAATTCGGATACGGAACGAAAATTGCATTTTTCGACATCGAAAAATTTCACGGAAAAAAGATCATAATCATCAATCGATTCAAATTCAATTTCTCGTAATTTACAGGTTTGTATAATTTTCATACGGAAAAGTGAATCTTTACGATTTTCAATGCACAATTTCGACACGTGGAATCAACCAGGAAATGGATTGTCGGTTCGAGCGATGTTTTCGACTCTATTTCCGGTACGAAAATCGGTCATCAAATAACCTCGCGTGGTCGCCAAGAATTAAGAGGGGAAAAGGAACTACCGATTGATGAGAAATCCAACTCGATCTTTTCGCAATTTTCGATCCAACGCTATCCTTTTTTTCGTCGTTTTTACAAAATTAAAAATCTTTATGGACTACGTTTACATTGTTTCTCCATCGAATCGCTTTCAGTGTTGAAGCGTAAAAAGAAAAAAATTCAGAGAGCGAAAAAATCAAAACGAAAAATGAAAATCTTTCTGCATCGTTCCCACGATAAAAGCGACCAAATAATAATAATAATAATAACAATAATCAGTAACGAAGGAGGATTGTACAAATCTCTTTTTTTTTCAATTTATCGTTCGTTCAATGAAGTGACTTTAACGATATTTTCTCTTCGTTCAAAAATTCATTTCGATCGTAATATCGGACCGTTACAACGATCTCTCTGAAAATGGGGCTTGCTTCCTTTTCCCATCTCGAGGTGTGTGTTTCTCTTCGTAACGACTTTTGCGAAGTTTTACGTCTCGTTGCGACGAGAAAAATAACGAAGATTCGTTAGCCATTATTTTACAAGTTTGTTGGTTATCGGAGGATGGTTATCGTGATTATTGGATTTCTTTCCCCATCTCGCTTTTCTCACTCGTCATCGTTGAGTTTTTACTATCAATTATCTTTTCGTAGATATCCAATGAGATAAGAGATCCGTGAATGAGAGCAAGAGAGGTATAATCGTTCGATCACAATTCGAAGACAGAAAACCGACAAGGGAGTACGTTTCTAGTAGAATTTTTATAGCTTCTTATAATACGGTTGAATTATATCGATCACTAATAGATACAAGAATAAAAATAAAATTATCATAATATTAACAATAGAAATAATAATAATATTAATAATAGTAATAATAATAATAATAATAGTAATAATAATCCCACACGCCTTATAGAAAGTAGTAGTATAAATTATCAACACTTTAGGCAGATGTTAATTACTTGTGCACCGGCCAATGACTGGGTGTCGTTTCTCAAGTTTAATTTCGATACGTCTTTTTTTTTTTGTCTTTTGTTTTTTGTGTTTTTTTTAAATATCGTTATCTTTCAGTATCGATACTAAGCCTCGCGTCTATACAATATGGTCTCGAAAAAAAAGCAGCCGGTTAACTTCGAGGTGCGATCTCCGTCTTGACCTTGAAATATATTCAAGGTCAAGTACCCCAATTTTTCCTCAAATATGGTACAAACAAAAAATGTGGGTGTGTGTGTGTGTGTGTGTGTGTGTGTGTGTGTGTGTGCATTTCTCGCGCAGCGTAAATTCTCGGCGTATCGGAAACGTGTTTTAAAAGCCGCGATATAAAAGTCAGAGCGTCGACGACATGACGTAAAAAAATTGTTCGGACTAAGAGAAAAAGAAAAATTGAGTCACCGCGCGATCTTCGGAATTTCATGAAAGGGAGAGAAAAAAAAGGAAAAACCGCAAAATCCCAAAAGCAAGAATTGCCAAGAAATGGAAGACTTCGGAAACGAAACGCACGAACACGACCGTTTGGACTCTGCGATCAGGGATTTTCTCGGACGACTTCGCATCAGAAGACGAAACGCGATTAAAAAAAAAAAACACAAAAAACAAAAGACAAAAAAAAAAAGACGTATCGAAATTAAACTTGAG
>JAPYZJ010003824.1:0-20937 GCA_030522765.1 Ophioninae sp. B BG-2022a | reverse complement strand
CCACTCACCATACACAAAAGCCGTTACACACTGAACATAAAAAAAAAAAAAAAAAAAAAAAAAAATACGACAAACGTGTAGGTACGAGACGATAAATAACACATGTCTGCGACATAAAAATTGTTTCAAATTTAATAAGTGATTTTTATGGTGTTTTCAACGCTGATTTCCGAAAAAATAGTGAAAAAATAACATTTTATAACTTTGGTAAAATGTGAAAAATTGCTTAAATTTTGTTATTATTATACCCAAAAATACCTTTTTTCGTGAGGAAACCTCATGTGATAGAAAAAAACGGATTGCACTTTTGAATTCAGCGCTGAAAAGTACATAAAAGTCAGTTGTCAAATTTCAAACAATTTTTTGAAAAAATTTTTTTGCAGACCTGGGTAATCGATGTTGTTGCTCTTGTGAAGGATTCATCCGGTATTTTTGATGCAACTGTTATTAATTTTTATTTATTTTATGAATGTTTGTTGCAAATGTTATTGACGTTTATTTTTTATTAATTAATGTTTGTATCATTAATATATGATTGTTGCAACTTTTGTTTTTTTTTATTAATCAATATTTGTTATTAATTAATGTTTGTTGCAACCGTTGTTAATGTGTATTTTTTATTAATTTATGTTGCAACTTTGATTAATGTTTATTGTTTGTTTATTATCATTTATTAATTGTATTCTCTTGATTCATAATGAAATAATGATAATTTAATTTGTGGAAATTATTTTTCAAAAAAATGATTATTCGAGATTATTTTGATTACAAAAATTTTGAAATCCAGCGTGGTTATAAAATGATCATAGTAATATTAATGAAAATGTGTATACGGTTGTGCGTCACGAATTTGATGATTAGTGTACGAGTCCGCGCGCATGCAGTTTTCATATCAGTTGAGAGAACACTTTCACTGGACCGGAAGCATCGCGCCAAATACGCTCTCCTCCGCCTCGATGTTGTGTTCTTTTGGCCTTATTACATGGTTTTTTTTTCTTTTTTTTTTTCACGAATGTTTACGTACAAATTGATACGTTGTCTATGACCGAGTTTCTCGAGTACCTCCCACGTCAAATATAATCAAACAATTCTTTTTTATTTTCTTCCTCGACAAATCTCCCGAGCCCGTTCCAAGCCAAATTAATAAATCAATTGGGTGGTGCAAAATTAAAATAACAATTTACAAAATCAATTATAAAATCAATAAAATAACGCGAAAGTGAATAATTACCCAATGACAGAATTAATCATTCAATCGAGCAATAAACATTGTACGAGCATCGATCTATTTGTCAATTAGGTAACAAGTCGAGCGGTAACGAAATCCTGGCAGGGAGGAGGGGGGGGGAGAAGGCGGTAAGAAATAAAAAATAAATAAACCTAAATTAATTAAAATAGAATTAAGTGAATAAAAATTAAAAAATAATCCAAAATTAATTTAAACAAAATTAGTTGAATTAAAATTTAAAAATAAATGAACCTAAATTTAATTAAAAATAAAACAAACTTATATTAATCCATATTACAATTTTTATTTATTTCAGAGAAGGCCATAAGAAATAAAAAAATTAATGAACCTAAATTAATTTAAATGAAATTACGTAAATAAAAATAAAAAATAAACTTAAATTAATTGAAATATAATTAATTAAATTAAAATTAAAAAATAAATAAACCTATATTAATCGATATCACAATTTTTATTTATTTCACGTATGTTTTTCTTATCGATTCAATTGTTTACGTTATGCGTTTATCCACTATATGTCGTATTAATTAATTAATTCATCAATTAATGTTTATTTCCGCGTTACAATTACTTATCTAACGTGTTACCCGTTGATTATTACGATATTAGTTATTACTGCGATATTATTGGTTTTTTTCATTGGTCTCGCACCCCCCCCCCCCCCCTCGCCGCGACATTTTTCGATTTCACTCTCTATCCGTTTCTCTGGCTCCTATCCGGACGACCCACATTCGCGTGCTCTCGTGTACGCGACTCGTACACACAGGCTCTGTGCTCTCGAGTGTTGGCTATCGCACTCGGTCAGGATGTCGCCGGTCAGCTGACGATGACGACGTCGAAGACGAAACCCCGCTCGTGCCTGGGCCCGATGACCGAATGGGGGGGGGGTAGGGGTTGAATACCATGACCGTCACGTCGTCATCCCTTAGTCCCCCTTCCCCCAAACCCATCAGTTTTATTAGGGTCGAAAAAAAATATTAATGAATTTTGTTTGGGTTTGTTTGGGTTTGTTTGGGTCAATTGACTATACGTTATTCCGAGTTCATTTTTTAAAACTATTAATTTGCATGTAATTATTTAATTACTGATTATTTCGTTAATGAATATTAATTATGTTTATAATTGAGTTTTTGCTCTATTACTTTTTGTTTGGGTTGAGACTATTATTGAACACATTGTTAATATCAATGAAATCGATAATTTTGTTAGTGTCACTTTCTTCAATTGCATTTTTTGAAAAATTTCGTTTCACCTTTCAACAAAATGTGAAACGAACATTTATTTTTTTATCTCAACAAACCCAAACCTTGTTATTTGTTTGGGTGAATAGTTAAAAAAATTCATAATTTATAGAAATTTTCTTTCGCATTAATAATATCATTGTTTATAACGAAATTAAGCTATTTATCAGCAACGAGAAAATAGGGGAGCTTTTTTCGAAAAAGCCTCTGGAGTACAGAATTACCTATAATAATTGCATGTACTAAATACATATAAATACTATATGACCAAGAATTATAATAATTGTACGTAATACACTTTCCACACGTAATACGTATTAAATACAAGTTGAAGAATATAATAATAATAATAATATTAACGATTAATAAGATTAATAAGATTAACGATTAAGTAATGTTAATAATGAGGTAAATAATAGCTATTATCGTTAATGGCATATCGATAATAATATATTATCATTACTTACAATATATTATAAGTGTTAATAATAATAATTATTAACTTTTTTAATCATAAAATTTATCGTCATAAATTTTCAAAAAAAAAACCACGATAAACACAGTAACAACATTGAGATCGACGATACATCGATAATGGTTATACGATTTCTAATAAATATTTATAATAATAATAATAATGCTTATAATTACTATTCCACGATGATACTGTAATAATTGGACTAATTACACTCCTTCGGGCTCGTACGTATGGAATGATATCTCTATATGTATACCTATATCCACAATCGCATCAATGTTGCTCAACATTCACGGAGAAACTCGTACAGCTAACGCACTATTCTTTTCTCATGCAGGAAGAAAAAGGATTGAGCGAAGAAAAAAAAAACACGATTATTATTATTACTATTATATTATTCAATTATTCGCGGTACTATTATTATTTCGAGTATAATTGTTATTGTCGTCATCATCATCATTATTATGACATTAATCGTAATAAATAATTGATTACATACTTTCAATGATCATTGGTCATTGTCATCGTGATTTTTATTTTGTTATTAAATAAAAATTATTTTTTTTGAAGTTGAGCATCTTTGCAGCCTCAATAACGATGATTAAAATAATAATTTTTTTAATTATTCCGATTATTATTTAATTAAATTAATTTTATTATTATGTAAAATTAATTTATTTTTGATTAATTAGTATTAATGTGTTATAATTACCATAGCTGTTGTTTATGTTATCATTAATGACTTTTTCATCAATATTATCGTTATTATTGCTGTTATTTGTTGTTACTCTTGTGACAATGTGACACTCATGACCTTTATCACAATTATTATTTATTGTTCCCATTAGACACAAATGCCCACGATAATTGCGAAATAATTTGTTTCTCCGTTCGGTCGATTCGATAAACCACAACGCACCGTGCGTCAACATTACTTTACTTCCATCGTGTATTTCTTCTTTTCTACTCGTTTTTTTTTCTTTTTCATCTCGTTTCTTCACGACTTTGTAATATTGGCGAAGGCGCCCGCGAGTTTTTCATTGAACAATGTATGTCTCTTGGGTTTCGGAATTCTGGCTGGCGATTAGGCCCTAGTTTCCTATGGGGCGCAAATTAACAAATTATAACAATATACAATGATCGTTGTATTAAATGATAGTTAAATGAAATTGAAAAAAAAAAAATGTAATTTGCGAACGATGTTAGCTCGTAGAGCTGAGTATTATGAAATTTTTTAGTTATGAATTTTTGAAAATTATGAGTTATGAATTATAAAATTCTGAATTCTGAATTCTGAATTATGAAATTATGAATAATAAAATTCTGAATTATGATATTATGAATACTGAAATTATGAATAATAAAATTCTGAATTATGAAATTATGAATAATAAAATTCTAAATTATGAAATTCTGAATAATAAAATTATGAATTATAAAAAATTATGGACTATAAAAGTTCAGAAAAAAAACAATCCTATGGGGCGCAAAATAACAAATTATAACAATGATCGTTGTATTAAATGATAATTAAATGAAATTGAATGAAATACGTAATCTGCGAGCTATGTTACCTCGTAGAGCTGAGTGTTATGAAATTCTTTAATTATGAATTTTTGAAAATTATGAATTACGAAAATGAAAATTATGAATTACGAAAATGAAAATGATGAATTACGAAAATGAAAATTATGAATTATGAAAAATTATAAACTATGCAAATTTCAGAAAAAAAATTAATAATATAATAATAATGAAAATAATAGTAGAAAATTAATCTTGAGTAATACATTATCAACCTTCTAAGTAAAGGGAGGGGGGGGGGGGGGCACAGATGCATAAATAATATGGAACGCAAGTCGCGAGGTTCGGCGGAGTGACGGCGGCTCGATGGGCGGAGAGGGGGGGGAGGTTTACGCGCGAACGAAACGGGAGAGTCGCAATCGTCCGCGAACGTTTTCCCACGATCTCGGCGGTTATATCTCTCTCTCGTAGCCGCGCCGGGAAACACACTCTCGGGCGAGGGCTGACTGCGAGTGGTGAGTGCGCGAGGCACGTATCAGATGTGATCTCGTCGGAGGAGGAAGGAGGAGGAGAGCGTTGCCGTCAGCGACGGACCAGGAGGACGATGAGGGGAGATCGATTTTTGCATAGTTCGAGAGATAATCCGTAGTACGGACGAGATAGTAGCATCTATTTCTTTCTCTCTCTCTCTTTCCCTCTTTACTCTTATTTTGAGGTTTTCATTTTTATTTATTTTTTTTTTTCGGTTAAGCTTTTTCTCTATAGTTATTATTTTTAGTATTATGGTTTGTTTATATTTAGATTACTGGCTTTCTTTTTCTTTTTTTGTATTATTTTTATCATTATCGATATATTATTTTCTATGGTTTATTTCTATTATATTTTTGATTTTTTTTTCTTTTTTTTGTTATAAAATTGTTGCCCTATAGTATGACTAAGGCATAATTAACTTTATCATCAATATGTCTCTCTTTTTTTTCTCTATTCTCTTTCTCTCTTTCTCTCAATTTTTCTCTTTTAGGCACCTAAAGTTCGCAACTTTGCGACGCAACGAAAATAAAGCAATGCTGTACTCGACATTCATTATTTTTGTAGAAAAATATAATTTATCGTAAATATTGGCAAATCTCTAGAATCGAGGCTAGTGACCAAAAGCCGTATTTTTTTCTTGCCACGAGCAGCTTCAATTAGCCGCCGCTAAATTTATTTCCTCAACGGAGGCTGTTGATTTTTTAAAAATAATTTTATAAATTTATGAGGTTTTCTCTATTTCTTTTTCAATATAATCGTAATTAAAATACCTCAATAATTATACAAATCTTTATTGTGATAACATAGAATTTAAATAGAAAAAAAATATGTCGCCAAATAATAGATTTAAGGAAATAAAAAAATGAGAAAATAATTTTCGTTGCGTCGCAACGATGCGAACTTCAAGTCCATATAAATTTTGAGTTTTTTTTTTAATTGGATAAACATGCGACAAAATTGCAACTATTATGCAAATAAATAGCATCCAATATTTTAGTATTCAAAATATGTAGTATTTAATATTACCTAATACATGGGGTTGGTAATAATTATAATCCGGCGGTGATAAGGCTGTTATTACGGATAAAAACGGTAATAATTATTAATATTTATATTAACAATGACAATGATATCAACAATAGCACGAAGGTTAACATTAATGATAATAATGATAATAATACCATAACCCACAAAATATTTACCCTAATGAAGATATACCATCTGCAATTTGATTCTCAGATTTGATTCTCAGACTCAGATTTACTAAGTCTCGTGAAAATCGACGAACAATAATTATAAATAGCAATAATCATAAATAACAATAATCGTACGTAATTTTTGCTACAAATAACGAGAAATGACAATGGTAAAGATAACAACGACAATAACATTTTTTATCGATCGCGACAAGAAAAGAAAAACGTCGAGGAGCTAATGGGGAAAAATGAGAAACACGAAAGTCATCGAGGAACGAGATCTGAAAAAAAAAAATCGAATGATTTCGACCCGACCGGGACAGCGCGACGTTATTTATTAGTCGAGACGAGACCCGCACGCACAATGATTAATAATGCCTTCGGATTCTTACCGATCTCGCTCGAACTCGCAAGGAGTGAAGGGTTCACGTCAAAGAAAAAAATAGAGAGAAACACACGTGAAAATAAAAAAAAAACAACGCTACGTTATGACCCTACGTGACTATCACGGCGGCTGCAACATTTTTCTTTTATTTTTCCCTTCAAACCGGGCTGTCGATTTATGGTATTGAAATGTCCAAGTACGAGTGCAGCAATCGCGTACTGTTACGATAATAATTCACTTTGATTATTGTTAATATAAATATATTGTTATTATAAATATATGGTGAATATAAATTTATTGTTAATATGAATATATTGTTGATGTAAATGTTATTACTATTTCTTTGAATGTTGTTATTTTCATTATCAATATTATATCAATAATTGCAATAATAATTAACAATAATAATAATAAAACAGATTTTGTAATATTTAGATTTGTAATATTCTTGTAATATTTATCATTATTTAGTACCAAAAATTGTTTCATCTATCTAATTCATGAATTTGTTAAATTATAATATTTTTATTGTCAACTATATTAATTAATGAATTAATTAATTAATTATATTTATTAACTGATATTTATTAATCATTATAAAAAGTAAATTGTCTACAAATTTTACCATCGGGATTGAAATGCATTATTATATTTATATTTTTTTATCTATCAAAATCGTATTATTATTATTATTAGACAAAATTATTATCATTGTTGATTAAAAACTAATAATGAATCAATTATTTTTTTGTAATTGGTTATTATTGGGTTGTTGCTATAATATACAAACAACAAAGTCCTGGTGGTAAACAATAAAAACAATTGTTTGTATTGTTTATAACCAGAACTTTGTTGTATGTTTTACATTGTTATAAACAATACAAACAATTGTCTGTATTGTTTATAACAATGTGAAACAATACAAATACAAACATAAACAGTTTATAACAAATTATTTAGAACAATATAAAACAATACAAATAAAAACAATATAAACGATACAAATACAAACAATTGTTATAAATAGTGAGACGAGAAGAGCAAGTCGGTAGTACAAAGGCAACGCGCCCTGAGTGTGATTCTGAAACCTTAGTGCGGGTCTCTCACCGTTCCTTTTCCCTTCTGGCTCTTGTCAGCTTCAGCTCTCGTGTGTCTCAAAGCACCGTTGCCCATAAAAATTCGACGCTTATCTTTTATTTAGGCTAGCGCGAAGCTGCCCCTGCGCGCGCCTTGATCCCTCGATCTCTTTCGTTTTTAACGGTGCAATCGGGTTTTATGTACGCGCGTATGTACAGTCACGAAAAAAGTAAAAAAAAATTATGCTTACTAAAAAATAATTACTATGAGGATTAGAAAGATAAGGATAAATGTTGTTTTTTTTTCTTATGCCGTAGTTTGAAATTCAATGATTTATTGAAATTCAATTACTTTTTATTTGTTTATTTTCATTTTTATTTCTGACGAGAGCTTTTATTTTTTCAAATGCGCGCGCAGTGCATTTTTAATAACAAATCATTTAAGTGAATTTTGCAGTCTGAAATTGGCAAAATTAAGTAATTGAAGGAAATTAATTTTCGTTATGTTCGAGAATGCGAATTTTGTATATTTATTACATGTTGTCTAAATTTATAATAAATGAAGGAATTAATATATTGATTTGTAACCAAATAAATAAACGAAGAAGGAAACGAGTAAATAAATAAATAATTGAATGTCAACTTTGGATTCATAATAAATGAATAAATGAACGTATACATTTGTAAGTAAATAAATAAATTCAATTTTGTTACGTTCGAAGGATGCAAATTGGTTACTTTTGTTAAATGTTGATTCTAAATTTATAATAAATGAAGGAATGAATATATTGATTCGTAACTAAATAAATAAATGAATAAGTGAACGAGTAAACAAATGAATAATTAAATGTCAACTTTGAATTTATAATAAATGAATAAATTAAATTTCTTTACGTTCGAAGGATGAAAATTGTTTACTTTGTTAAATGTTGATTCTAAATTTATAATAAATGAAGAAATGAATATATTGATTCGTAACTAAATAAATAAATAAATAAGTGAACGAGTAAATAAATGAATAATTAAATGTCAACTTTGAATTTATAATAAATGAATAAATGAACGTATTGATTCGTAACTAAATAAATAAATTCAGGCACCCTTCGTTTCGCTTGAGAACAACATTACGAGCTCTGCCCTCGAATATGTGTGTCTCGCGTTACGAACGATCGTACGAGAAAATCGTTGGAGGGTTCAATCCTCCGCACCGTCCGCGCCCTCCTCCCTCTATTTACACTCTCACATGTAAGCCACTCTTCGGCACATGTGTTTAGCGTAACGACGCAACCGAGACCCCAATGAAAAAAAAAAGAGGATAACGAAAATGGTCTCGTTACAGTGGACATGGTCGAGCGGTGCTTCCTTTCCTCTCCTCCTCCTCGAATTCGTGGGGTGGAATGATTTTGCTTTTACTTTTTTTTCCCCGTTAAACGAAAATTCAGCTTGGGTATTTTTTTTGCTTTTCTTTTGTGTCTGTTGGATTTCGTTTGGGTTTGTCAGGGTTTTGTTTCTTCTTCTCGTGTTTTTATTTTTTTATTTTTTTTTTCATTTTGTATCGAATGGCTTTCGGTTAGATCTTTGTTGCTTCTTTTGGTAATTCTGTACTTTAACGGGTTTTTCGAAAAATGCTCCCCGATTTTTTTGTTGCTAATAAATATCTTTGGTTTGGTATTAATGAATAATTTGTTATAAATAAATAGTTTTCATTTGTTATAATTGATGCGGAAGACGGTTCCTATCAATTATGATTTTTTTTTATTCGGAAATATTTCGAAAAATGGGCCCCGATTTGTTTGTTACTAATAAATAGCTTTGTTTTGTTATAAATGAATAATTTGTTAAAAATAAATAGCTTTTATTTGTTATAATTGATGCCGAAGGTTTCTATCAATGATAATTTTTGAAAATTTTTTACCCAAACAAACCCAAACAAATAATGTGTGTTTGGGTTTATTTGAGTAAGAAAATGAAAAATTGATAGCAACCTTTTTCCGCATCAATAATATCGTTGTCTATAACAAAACATTTATCGGCAAAAAAAATCGGGGACGACTTTTCGAAAAAAGCCACTAAAGTACAGAATTATGCTACTTTTTTTTCGAAATTGGGCTCTGTTTTTTCCTTGCTTTTTTTGCAGGTTAGTTGTAGTGGCCCTTTATTTTCAAGAAAGATTGCCCGTTTTTTTCTTTTGAGAGGTTAGTTTTGCTTTAACTTAATTTTGATAAATATCTTTATCAAAATCAAGTAAAATCAATTGAAGTTTGGGTTTGAACCAGAAAAACCCAAACATACCCAAACATAAATATAATGTTTTGTTACTAAAATTTCTATCAGAGTAGGTTAGTTTGAATTCTGATTCGTTTTATAGGTTAGTTTTGGGTTGGACTAGGTTAGTTGAAGCTTTTCGATTTCGCCTGAAACGGGACGCGGTCGATTCGCCGATTTAACACGAGGGTCTGCGTGGGGGGAATAATAATTGAAGCACAAAGAAAAAACCGCGGATGCACTTTTATATTCCGAAGATATTCCGACGCGCGCCGACAACGAATGAACGATTCGAGGTCGTGCATAGGTAGAGCTCTAGTGATTTGCGGATTCAAGGTCTCCTCCTTGATATCCCCCATCTTCATCGTTCCATTCATTCAATAGGACATTCCACACACGTCATTTTTCTTTTAATTTCTTTTTTTTTTTTCAAAGACTTCCTCTAAACGAAAGGTTGGAAATGATTTTCGGAGGAATATTCTGTGAGGAGAAAAATGATTTTCTTGCAATTTGATTAAAAACATTTTCGATCAGAATGAAAAAAATTTCATTAAATCAGTTAATTTTCAGAAATCATAAAAAAAAAATGTTTAAATGATGATTTTCCGAGTTTTCGAATATATGAGTTAAAATTAATTAATATTAAACAAGCTTATCCAAGCAAACTCAATTAGTCGACAGTTTATTATTGATTTTGTTCCAATTTGATTAAAAGCATTTTTCATCAAAATGAAACAATTTTCATTAAATCAGTTAATTTTCAGAAATCATTTAAAAAAAATTTTTCAATAATGTTTTTGCGAGATTTCGAATATATGAGTTAAAATTAATTAATGTTTAATAAGCTTATCCAAGCGAACACAATTAGACGACAGTTTATTATTTATTTTTAAATTTATAATTTTTTTATTTATTGTTAATCATTAAGTAATTAATGATTTACTACTTATTAATTATAAGTAATCATTAAGTTAATAATCATTATAATGACTCAAGTATTATTTCTTATCTTATTAGATTTACATGTGGCAACATTGTATTTTTTTTCTCGTGCGTGTTCGGGCGTACTAAGCTGACGCGTTGTTGCCATATTTATTTACTTTATATTAAAATCAAAATAACTTACAAGATTGTTAAAAAAGCATATTTTTTTATAAGTATATTCGAATTGTAAGTTCTTAACAAATCTAAATATCATTTTTCGTAAGAATCTTATGGATTTTCTGTTTTATATATCGTTTTGAAGTAACCGGAAGTTGGCTTTTTTCACCCATCGAAGCAAAATTGCTTTGAGAAATTCCCATTTTTTAAATATTAATTACTCGGTAATTAGGTCGATGAAAAGCATTGAAATTTCACAGAATAACGAAATATACAAAAATTTGATATATTAAAAAAAAATATGTTGATCATATGGATTTATCCACCCCGATAGGACTACCTTAAACGAAGAAAATAAAAATATTTTGCGAACTATCGGGGTGCTTGGAATAATAATGGTTATAAACCGAGAATAAATATCGAGATAATACGAAACTGTCAACGCTGCCAATTGACCATGTAACCGTCTTTATTTCATTTTCGAAATCGTTTCCGCGTGTTTTATAAGACGCGCGGCAATGACTCGTGCAAACCGTTTGCAATATCGCCCTAGCGGATTTCACGTGAATTGGAACGAATATCAGGCTCGAGTCCAAAGACGACAGCTCGGGCTTAATTATTACGAAGCTTGTGTCATTCGAACGTCAGCGAAAAGATTGGACATTGATGGAAACTTGATTTAAGGGGGTGGCGTAGGAAACCGAACTTCGATTGACCAGATGGCTCAAAATTCCGACTTTTAATAGTCCGAAACTAAAAATTTCGCAAAGGTCTACGAAATTTGTTTGGGTTTGTTTCGGTTCGTTAGTTCGATTTTAAACAAACCCAAACAAACTAAAAAATTTACAAAATTTGTTGTTTCGGTAAATTCAAATTCGGAATTTTGAGCCTTCCGGTCAGTCCAAGTTCGAGTTTCCTACCCCAACCCGCTTCAAGCTGGATTCGATATGGATTTAAATTGGTTCTAACCCTTCGAGTCGTTTTGACCCATAACTTTTTTCGTGTATGTTTTTTCAACGTAATTTTCGTTCTTGTCAAAAAATACAATTGGGGCCAAAAATATGGATGTTTATCTATACATTGGATTTGTATCGGATTTGAAGTTGATATAAATAGGATTGGCACCGGATTTAAACTGGACATAAATACAATTTGTATTGGATTCGAAATGGGTATAAATTAGATTTGCACCAGATTCGATCTGGATTTAAATTTAATTTCTATAGGATTCGAATTGGGTATAAATTGGATTTTTCTCGGATTCGAACTAGCTATAAATTGGATTTATATCGAATTCAAACTCGATATAAATAAGTTGGATTTGTACCGGATTCGAAGTTTATGTAAATTGGATTTGCATCGGATTCGACCTGGATATAAATTGAATTTGTGTTGGATTCGAATTGTGTTTAAATTGGATTTTTACGGATTCGAACTAGCTATAAATTGAATTTGTATAGAGTACGAACTCGATATAAATAAATAGGATTTGTACCCAATTCGAACTAGATATAAATTCATCTGAATGTAAATTGTTGTCGAAGTAGATATAAATTGGATTCTTACCGGATTCGGACTGGATTTGGACCATAATTGAATGGGATTCAAATTCCACAGGTGCTGAAATTCAGTTGGATTCGTTTATCGTATAAGGTGGCTATAAAGTATTAACGTTAAAATTGATCAAAAATTAGGCCTGAGCGAGCTGCAGAGCGGATTCAAGAGAGACTCATGATTCGACGCGTCGCCAAGTTTTTCACGTTCTTTTGACGACCTGAAAATTTATTTTCGATGAAAACGTGATTTCCGTCGTCTGGCGATATATTCACGCGTATAATTCGTTAGTTCCACGATCCCCTGCGGTTTCTCTCCCTCTCTCGTCGTCGCTCTCTTTCTCTCTGCTAGATCGCACTTTTTCCGCGTATAACCACGCTGATAAATCATTGCTGTATGGCGCGACCAACGAAGAGTTACGACTTCCTGGGAGAGCGTTGTGATAGTACTCAGTAATAACAATATTAATAATTACAATAACAATAATAATTTTTAAAAAGTTAGAAAAATAAGAAAAAAAAAAAAATTAAAAATATCGTGTGAAGGATCGTAAGAATCTTGTAGCAACGTGCTCAGAGTACTCTCTCCCTCTTTCTCTTTTTTTTCCTCCCTCTCTCTTCTTATATCGCGTAAAGCGAGCCTCATTATCGCTTGGTGTCACGCTTCTCTTAATAATTTCGCGGTAATCGCGATATACTATACACAGCATACTATACAACTTTTTTTTTTCTTTTAACTGTGTTCGAGTTTCCCCGCGCCCGATCCTCTGCTGCTGATGTTGAGCTCCGAGAACTTGGCGTCGCTCATCTTCGAATGATCAACGGGCACATCTAGACCGAGAAAGAGAAAGAAAGAGAGAGAGAGAGAGAGAGTTGTCGATGTACAGGAAAATCCCGTTAATAAAATTCTCTGAATCCACGGTTTGGGTTTAATTGGATTGGTCAGGATTTTTCCATTCGGTCGTTAAAAAAAATTTCTTATTTTTTTCTTTCGAGTTTGTTGATCCGAGGTATTTTTTTTCGTAATTATTCTCGTCGTAGAAAAAAAAAAGAAATGTTGAATTTTTCTTTTTTTTTCTTTTACAATGAATCGTAGGGAAAAAAATAAAGAAATGCAAATATTTTTCTCTTTTTTTCACAATTATGCGTTTGGTTAAAAAAAACGTACGGTAATGCTGTACGTAATGGTTTTTTCGAAAAATGGGCCCTGATTTTTTTGTTGCCGATAAATAACTTCATTTTGTTATAAATAATGATATTATTGATGCGGAAGAAGGTTCCCATCAATTTTGAATTCGGTCTGTTGGGTCAGTTATAATACCCAAACAAATCATGTGGGTTTACATTTTGCGATGCCTCGATGCCACGAAACTAAGTGGTGTCTCCTTTAAACGCAAACGGTATTCGAAAATCAACAAAATTTATAAATTGTCAAACATGATGATAAAAAATTCTCAATTTATAGGAACCTTCTTTCGAGTCAATAATATGGTTGTTAATAACAAAATAAAGCTGTTTATCGGCAAAAAAAAAGAAATCGGAGATCATTTGTCGAAAAAAGCCGAAAGTACAGAAATTACCAAATTCTCGTAAAGTACAGAATTACCAAATGTACAAAAATATACAATTTCGGGAACTTTTTTTACATTTGTTTTTACTTAAAAAAAAAGGAACGAAATTTTTTTTTCCTTTTTTCAATAAATTATACCCGGCGTTGATAAAAGAAAAAAAACACACACACGGAAAGGCAAAAAATGCAATTCCTCAACGAAGAGGGAAACAGCGAGAGGCCACTGGTGCGAGACAGAACTTTTGAAAGTCTCGGCCCCTCCTCCTCCTCACGACCCTCACCCTCGACTTTCCCGTACTCCTGTTGCTAAATGCAATATATATGCTCGCATATATATATATATACGTGTCATGTGTGGCGCCAGTCGGTGTCTGAAAATTGCCGAAAAAGAAGAAACGGGAAGCGGGCGGAGACGTTGTTAAATCGACCGTGCATTGAGCGATGCCCGGACGTGTCGTGTAACGACGTCTGCGTATATACATATATAATTATTCGAAAAAAAAAAAAAAAGTGTCACCGTTGATATCAAGAGTTACGAATTATTATTTTTATTATTATGATAATTGTTATGATTTTATAAACAATGATTATATCATTTGACGTACAATCAATGATTATACAATTTTATTAAATATTAAAAATAAATACATTTTTATATAATACTCGTGGATTCTTGGAGGCAAAAATTTGGAACTTGCGGGAGGGGGGGGGGTTAATGTTTAGGGAAACATTAAGACACGAAGACCAAGTTCCGTTATTTTCTCTCATTTCGCTTACGTTCAGCAAGAGCAAATCGAGCACGGTCTTGAACGATCCACTGATGAGTTTAATTTAAGTAAAAATTCGTCTTTTTTTATTTTTATAAAAAATTCGTTCTGTAAAAAAAGGGTATTTCGAAAGGACTCGATTTTTTTTTTTTTTTGGGAAATATTATGCTTTTTCTAAACGATCACACTGTTGGGTTATGAATTCGCTTCGTAGCTGGGAAAATATCGAATACGTCGGAATTAAATAATTGAATAAACATTGTTGCAAAAAAATTTTTTTGGACGCGTAAAGATTTTTTCAGATTTCTCTTTAGAATCGTCCATAATGCGACCATGGAATAAGAATTTTGCAGGATGAACGAGAAATCTTTGATTTTTATTTTCGAAATTTGTTACATTTTTCTTTTATAAATGAGTGACGTTTCAACCAAAAATTTCTGTTGAATTTTTGCATACAAGTTAAAAACAATGGGAGAAATTATTTTAAAAACATTATCGTGTAAAATGTCTGCGCGTGTTTATATTTTGCAAGAAATAATGATGAATCTTTTTTTCTTTTTCATTAACTCAAGTGTTCAAGGACGACTAATCGAATTTTTATGATTTTTTTTTCATACGTTAAATAATGAAAAACGAATCCACCGTTGAGATTTGTGGGATGAAGAAAACATTGGGCGTCCAATTTGTATAACGAATAATTAAATAATACGAATAATTAATACTAAAAAGAATTAAATAATTTAACTCAGCGAAATCTATAAGAATAATAATAATTTCTTTGTCCATCGTATATAAAGAGACTTAGTCTTGTCCGTGCTTATTTCTCACGTTCCCGATGCTCCCCGTGCTCGCTATTACGCGAAATGACGATTCCGTGTTTTCACGGACGTGCGCGAGTTTCTTTCCGCCACTCGTGAGGTATTCGATTTTTTTTCCTTTCCTAATCACTTCCCCCCTTCCCTCCTGAGCGCCTCGCTGCATTATTCCCTCGAGTGCGCTTGCACACGTGGCCGATGACGCTTATGTGCGGGCACACGTGGGATCGAGCGCGATTTTGGGATTCTCTCTCAAGTATGAAGTCAATGAGTCTCTGTCTGGCTGAGACGCGAGCCTACTGTCAAGATCGAAGTTCTCGAGTGTGCTCGCCGTGTGGGAAAACCTCTTAGAGGGATACGTGTGTACAGGGTGGCCATTGAGACATTACGTGTGAAAGAATAATTTCTTCAATCATTTATTTTCGTTCGTTTTATTCGTTCAAGAAAATAATTTTTTAATTAAATGTTCGATTTGCCAATTTTTTTCATTAAATATTTGATTGTATAGTTTTTTAAATTAAATATTGGATTTGATATTTTTGAAAATCAATAATTTAATTTGATATCTTTTAAAATTAAATATTCGATTTAGATCATTTTTTTAATCAAATATTTGATTGGATATTTTTTAAATTAAATATTCGATTTTGATAATTTTTTAAATCAAATATCCGATTTGATAATTTTTTTAATGAAATATTCGATTTGATAATTTTTTTAATCAAATATTTGATTCGATATTTTAAAAAATGAAATATTCGATTTGATAACTTTTTGAATCAAATGTTTGATTTGTTAATATTAAATAATCATTCAATATTTTATTTTCATAAAATGTTTTTCAGTTAGACTTATTTACGAAGTTTATCTCTCGACAGATTTTTCGGGCTAGCGAGAATGACGTGAAATTTTTTTCGGTTTTTCCTTGTCAGCCATCGTCGGTGAATCAGCAAATTTCTACGATTTTTTCTTTTTCACGAGGCTATTTCTCGACGTTTCTGGTTTTCTCTAAAGAAACGTTGAAAAAAAGATTTTCGGGGCTGACCATGGCGGTTAGGGGGGTGGGGGGTTGGTATCGAAATCTTCGTTTCCAAAGTAATTTTTCACGTCACTCTGTGTATGTACCCTCGTTGCCGCGGGACAAGTACGTATATAAATATACGCGCATTCTCTCTCTCTCTTTCTCTGCCTTTCTCTCTCTTGAGTCTCTCGTGACTTCGTAAATTGGATTCCCGATGAGTCGCGTGCATCTCGATTAGGACTTATCCCCTCTGGGATATCGCTCGTTTCTGCCCTTTTTTTTGTATCTCTCTCCCTCTCTAATCGTAATAATAATAATTCCCATAATCATAATAACAATGAAAATGGCGATGTTGACGATAACGAGATTAGCCACCTTAATCTAAATAACAAACATGCATAATAATGAGATCAACAATAGGAATTATTGTTCATACTTTAATTATACAGTATCATTAGTAATTATCAGTACGATAATAATAATAATAAAATTGATAAATTATTATTATGATGTTTCGTTAGTAATACATTTATATACGAATTTATAATTATATGAAATAATAATGAGTATTGATATTTAATTTTATTAATATTATTATTTAGTATTAAATTTAATGAATGTTGAAAAAGAAAAATTAGCTGCGAAGATCTCGATACAGAGGGGAAAACCGGCTAGCGGCCCCAGGGTAGGGACAAAAATAGAAATATAGCAGGAGGGATACGCAGCTAAGTAAAATATCCTGTACGTTTGGAACAAGTAAATTGAAGAAAAATTAATAAAAATGTCGATAATGATGATAGTAACAATAACCATGCTGATCGTGACAACGACAAACGTAATTAGCGATTTGAATAAAAATAAGAATATCAACATCATCAATAATAGTTAACATTATTTAAATTATATTTTTATCATTTATTATCAATACAATAATTATAATCGTAGCTATTGTTTTATCAGTCGAATATTATCATTCAATATGAATATAATAATCATGATTAACATTATATCATTCACGATAATAATAATAATACAGATGGTCATGATTACATGATAACAATAGAAAATGACAATATTTAATTGAGTTAATAATATTATCTATTATCACTAAATTAAGTTATTCAATTAAACTGATAATAATAATCATAATAATAATATTTATTTTCTATAATTATTGATGATCTCGATAGTTCTTATTCTTATAATAATAACAATTATTATTACAGATATTATCAATTAATAATTAAATTATTTTTCAACTTAAAAAATTATAATTATCGTTGATGATAATATTATAAATGATGATTATAATGATAGTACTACTATGGTGATACTACTACTAATAATGATAACTATAATAATGTATATAAATAATTCGCCATTAGCCTGCAGCTGACGGAAGTTGGAGACTTAAGGTCGCACCGAGAGGCAGACCTGCATCTCAAAGCGCGTATACGTCCGCGGTGGCCTTCGGCAATATTACACCGCTCGAGGCAAACTCTCTTACGCACACGCATGCGCGCACGCCAATTTTCTTTTTTCTTTTCTTCATTTTTTCGTTTCGTTTTTTTTCTTTCATTTTTTTTTCATTCAATTTATTTATTTATTTATGCGGGTCCTCCACAACCGGGGATATTCCGTGGAGAGCAATTGTGCGTGTCTCGCCAATGTGGATCGCTCGGGTTTGCGCCTACTGTTTGCGCCATACGCATAAAATATACGCGTATGGACACGCGAACTTTGCAACCAACGCGGAGGGGCTGAGGGGGGGCTGAAAACAGGGTGGATTATTTATAGGAAAATTAATAAAAAAATAAAAAGGAAAAATAATAGGTCGAATAGGTGATAACAGTGATAACGATTTTGTTAAGAGAATCACGAAATTAATTGGTTATGGTAGAACTTGTTGATTAAGTATACATTTTTAAATAATAAATGAAAAATTAAAAAAATGTTAAATAAAAAAAATTAAAATAAATTCAACTGTTAATCAACGGTCATTTGTTTATTTATTGACACCCGTCACGCTGAACTGTCAACCGGAAGTTATATCTTCTTCGCCTCTAGAGATTCTCGCGATCGATCTGCGAAGACAGATTGTAGGAAAAGAGGGGGAATTACATGATTAAATTACATTAAGCTATGAGACTAAATAATTCTCCGGCACATAATCCGCGCTCTCCGGACAATTAGACGAATAAAGATTTAAAATCCTGGAATAAAAAGACGGTTAAATGAAATTATTCTTGAAATGAAAAGTTTAATAAACAATTTCGAACTTTGAAATCACTCACTTCGATTAATGCATTTTTCCATTCAATGCATTTTCAATTGAATCGAATATCATCATTTGAAATAATTTTCGAAATTCCATTTGTTTCAATGTATTTTATATTTAGTTTTTCTAGTTATTAAAAAAATGTTTTTTTAAAGATTTTATTTGTTTGGGTTTGTTCAATTTTTAACAGGTATTCAATTTTCAATTTTCTTTCAATTCCATTTCAATTTTTATCATTTATTTATTCGAGTAAGTAAAATTATTTTTATTCAATGGGAAACACTAAAAATACGGATGGGGGGTGAGGGGAAGTGCTGAGAAAAAAGAGAAAAGGATATGTATACGTACTGTGGTCGTTGGTGATTTTGATAATGTGCGTTTTACAATTTAATTACACAGATCGAACACGCACACTTGCGTACGTCTGTGCGATGAAGTAATGTATAATTAGGCCTTGTAGATACGTGCTGCGTGAGCGCCCATATTTTTGATGCCGTGAGATCGTTTGAATGATCATTTATATATTTTGTATATATATCGAGAGTTCATGGCGATGCAGATCGAAGTGAGAGAAAACCCGTTCTCTCACGACAGCTTTTCCACACCGATTAAACTTAACCGCTCTCAATTCACGAGCGATGCTTTTACTGGAGTGAGGGGGGTACACTCGCACTGTACGATAGGTGTACAGCCTCGGCCAAAAGTTTAAAGCACCCTCCAATTTTTTTATCCGGACAAAAATAGAATTTGTCATTAAAAAAAAAATTGTGGACGAATTTACCAAACGGAATTTTGAAGAGGCTAAACCCAGCTCCATCTTGTTTTTTTTACTTTTGATACACCATTTTGAAAATTTCGGTTTTCACGATTTTTCCTCTTACGCGCGAAATACCCGATTTTTTGAAATACCGGAATTTAAAAAATGATCTATAGGCTACAATAAAATCGCAAAAATCCAAACAAATCCAAACAAAATACCGCTTGGGCTATTGAATCTATCAAAAAAAAATTTCTTTCATTTTTTTTTGCCAAAAAAAGTGCGTTTTAGTCCAAACGAAACGCGCGCCGATTTTTTCCAACGCTCAAAGTGTTTGATACGTGACACAGGATTTTTGTGATTTTTTTCCGATTTTTCAATTTGGGCGTTAATTTTTTGTTTATAAAAAATATTGTGAAGTCAAATCGTTCCGAAAAAATCTGAAAAAATTCTCGAGTGTCTTTCAGAGATAGTACAATAACATAAAAAATCGCGGGTGAAATCGCAGAGGTGACGTGTCAAACCCAGAAGAATCGACATGAAATGCCCCATATATATATATGTGTGTGTATAGAGTGCAAGCAATGCTCGTCAGACATACATATCGACCTGTCGTGAGAGCACGACCAATAAAAGCAAAAAAAAAAGGTTCATTATCGATATCATCCCATATCGGGACAAGAGAGCGACCAAAGTTGGCGATTCAACACGACAGTCCAGCTCGTATCACACATACCTCTTGACTTGATCTTTTCCAAAAACGTGTATCGCCGGAAATCCCACTTGTATATAAATTTCGATATACGCGGATTTTCATTGGTCGGATTAGTCAGACGCTTTTCCTCATTGACTGTCGTCGGGAGACAAATGTCGAGGCCACATACTTTGTTTTCCGGTTTTTGTTCCTTTTCTTTTTCTTTCTTTTTTTTTTTCTCTTTTCGTTGCCTTTTTCCGTACGAGGTTTCGTGACATTTTCATTTGCGGAATGCTCCCGCTGTGGAACCGAGGACAAGGCCTCTATTATTATCTCTTTCGTTTTTATCTTTTTCTTTCTCATTGCGATTGACCGAGCGACAACTCACGATCACCACCTGAGAAATTTCCTTTTCTGCTGTGTTTTTTTTTTTTCG
>JAPYZJ010003823.1:0-23740 GCA_030522765.1 Ophioninae sp. B BG-2022a | reverse complement strand
AAGTGCGTTATATATCAATGCAAAATTTGAATTATCAACCGATTTCTTATTTTGATCCGATTCGCCCTGTGATCCGATTCGCCTCGGTCTACCCTATGTGATCCTCCACAAAAAAAATGTAATAATTTTACGTGAAATTTTTTTTTAGAGAACGTTATACAGTTTCGAGCTATTGCTCGCCTATATTGTAATATTATTATCAACAACTACTGAAATATTAGTATTACCAGTAATATTAATATTACCAGAATATTAATATTATTAAAAAGGAAAGTGCCAATTCTTGTGAACGATGAAACTAAGGGTGAAAAAAAATCATATATTAAATATTTTTTTATTAATTTCATTAAAATTGGACGAATAAAAACTACCATACTTTCATGTGTATTTTATTTTATTATTTTTAGTAATTTTATTCTTAATAATTTGTTTTCAATTATTCAATTTTCATTTGTGTAATAATTACGGAGTAAATATGTATATACAAAATAAAATACTTAACTTTTTATCACTGAACACAAGTTTTATACTGTTTAGAGTTCATTAATATGAAAATTAAATTTATTGCACATTTCCTCGCATATTTTTTTCATTCGTATAATTCACTATTGTTCTAGTTGAATTAAAATATTTACTGACAGCAGAGATCCATGAGATTAATAAAATTCAAAGACCTTAAGGGGATATATACCCGAGAAAATTTCCAAAAATCTACTTGTTTCAAATTCTCATTTTTTATTGGTTCATTGAGAAATACCCAATTTCAAGAGGCAGAAGGAGTCCAATACGAAGCCAATACGAATGTAAGTACTTCAAAATGTGTCGACATTTTCTATCGAAATTTTCGGAGAGATTCGTCGAACAACGATAACTTTCTGTGTGCACGGTCTGTCGAACACTGTAAAGACAGTGTAAATCTTTTCGGCGATTTCCAAGTACCAACTAAAATATTGAAAGCATTTTTTCGTCGTTGCTTTTCACCAAATGTCTAGACGGTCCGCGAGAATTGATTTCTTTCGTGGTGTAGCGTGCCTTATTATTACGGAGAGCTGAGGGAACGCCCACTACAATTTTTTGTCAAAGGAATATTAAATCGGAATCAATTCCGAGACCCCACCGGTCGCAAAAACGCGAGTTGTTTTTTTTTGTTTTTCTTTTTTTTTTATTTCGTTACACCATCGATTCAACGTCCCATCATATTGGAATCCTATCCTCTCACTCCAGTTGGGTATTCGCTCACGATGGATATTTTTGATAGCCGTTACTACAGGATGAACAGACACCTGATGGAACTGATTGGCCAGTGGCCCTATCAGCCCAGGAAGCAACGACGTCTCCTCTGGATCTTGATGTACTTCAGCGTTGGAACCGTTCTGCTTGTTCAGGTATACATATTCTTCATCGAGTTTCCCTGTTTTTCTTTGTGACATTTTTTTCGTTCGCGATCCGATAAAGCCTGGATGTTGATTCTGAGTGGTGTGAATGGACGATCGGTAGGATTCGCCATATCGCAAATCAAGTCCGAAGTTTGAAAAATTAAAAATTTCATTAATGTTATTCGGAAAAATGTTTCTGAAACAATTGCACGTTTTTCTTTGAAATTGTTATAAAGACGTAAATTTACTGTGGAATACAACAAAACTGAGTAAATAACAAGCATTCTTTTACTTAACAATTTGAGAAAATAAACATCGTTTTTATACAATATTATTTCTTTATACTATCGTTTACCATTCTATTGTTTGGTTCTGTTCGAATTATTGGTGAATTGATAGTGATATATCAAACGTGAAAGTTGAAAAATTTGTTTTTGATGGCCCATTTTTGAAATTCCAACACCAGTGCAGACCCATCTACTAGTCGTAGCGTTGTATACAAATTATGTTTTTGTATGATCAAAGTGCACGAAATATAGAATATAAATTTTTCTATGTAGAATCCTGCATTAAAACTTTTTTTTCCACCAATGAACAAATTTAATGAATTCTGATTTCGATGAAGAATGATATATAGAAAAATGAACGAAACCGGGGTGGAAGATTGAAAACGATTTTTAAAATTCTGTACCAGTGACATGGGAGGATGGCTGCTATAAAAATAAACGTTACGAAATCGCGGCAAATTGAATAATTTTTGTTCCCTCTTCGCTGTCTTATTTAGGCACTGAAACTCGTACAGCTATGGGGAAACGTTGAGGAAATGGTTGAGTGCATGGTCCCTATGGGGGTGCAGATCGTGGCGTGCCTAAAATCATCAAATTGTATCATCAACAGCGTTAAGGTATTCTAAAGCGGATTATTTTCGTTGAAAAGTGAATATTGAAGCTAGAGTGAAATCTCAGATGAAAAGACTGTTGGATCTGATGAAAAAAGACTGGGCGAATGTTACCGACGAGGAAGAAGTGAAAATATTGATTACCTACGCCGAAAGAGGATTCGTATTGGGTCTTCTGTACGTGGGTGAGTTGTGACATCAGCGATGGAACTTTTCATCGTATACGTTGAGATAGTTTGTGTTTTTGGTTCCCTGGCGATATATCTGACGGTGCCTCTGACCCCACAAATTCTTGACGTCATTTCGCCACTAAACGAGACGCGTCCAAGGCAATTTTTATATCAGACTGAGTATTTCATCGAGGAGGAAGATTACTACACGTCAATTATGGTTCACAATTATTTTGGATCGATAATAACCATATTGGTAGTAGTGAGTGTGGACGCAATGCTGCTGGCTTATGTCCATCACATGTGTGGAATATTTACTATTATAGGGTAAGAATTCGGTTTTGAAAAAAAAAATAGATCTGTGCACGTCGGAGGTTTATCAAATTCGCCGATATTGGAAGGCTGATTGAGAGTCTTCTTTACTCGCAGAAATCGTATGGAAAATTCGATCAAGTATGTGAAAAATTCAGGTCTGAACGACAATGGAAGCTTCAACAACGAAATGTTCTACGCTCACATTAGCAATTGTATTAAAGATCATAAACAAATTCTCGAGTTAATAGATAATAATTTGAAAAATAGTTACATACTCAAAATTCAATGGCACCACGTTGATGGGAATGAACGTTTGCCTTCATTTAAAGATTCGGACATCTCGTGGAAGCCTCGTATTCGACCTCGTATCTTTTTCAAATAGGAGTCAGTATGTTCATGATCAGTGCGACGGGACTGCAGGTAGGATGTATTCCTCGAGTGATGTTGCTTGATTGTCTCGTTTAAGCAACTCTTCATGGCTCATCCCCACTCCATCATCGTAACTTCGTCCCTTCAAACAGATTATTTCACATCTCGAAAGCTACAACGAAGTTTTCAGGCATGGCCAGTTCATACTCGGTCAGCTGTTTCATCTTTTCGTCAACAGCTGGCCTGGTCAGATGCTGATGGATCACACCAGTCGCTTTCGAGAATCTGTGTACGTTCAAGATATACGTTTTCGAATTGCAAAAAAATTTTAATTAATCACGAATGTCTCTGTGAGGAATCATTAAAAACTACCGAGTATAAAAATCCCAATGATTCCTAGGTATTTCGCACAATGGTATGGATTTCCATTGCACGCAAGACAGCTTCTGAGACTTGCCTTGCTCAGAAGCCTTAAACCTTGCAGAATGACGGCTGGAAAAATATACGAAATGTCCATCGAAAGTTTCGGCAAGGTTAGAGATTACCATTAAAGCTCCTTCATGATTAGGTTACCATTAAAGCTCTTTCAAGGTTAGGTTAGAATTAAAGCTCCCTCAAGGTTAAGTCATTATTAAGATGGAGGGCTACACCCGTGACAAAACTTCGAAACAGTCTCGGCTCGCGTCGATAAAAAAAAATTTGCGCGAGCTTCGGCTGTCTACCGCTAGGCAACAATGTCTCTAGCGTCTGAAAAACCCCAACGGGCTTCGTGTATGACTATGTATACGCACATACGTACACACCGGAAATTTTGAGACGTGCGCCGCGCCGGCATCCGCAAGAACTAAATGTCACAAATTTCGGACTCTATTTTCACGAAATCGTAAATAAATATCTAAAAACTGTGATTTCCCACGGATTTTCACGAATTTGTGATGCAATCGTATGATTCAGGTATCAAAATGTGTTTTTGAATATGACTACGCGGTTCTTTTCTCCTCCAAGTCCATTAGCCAAACTCTCTATTTTACATCATTTCCATCACGGTATTCGCATGGTAATAGAATCTGTCATTTTTTTTTTTTTTCGATTTGAGAAATTTTGCTAGAAGAGAGCCATTTGTCTATCAATTCGACGTTATCCAGTCAAATCTCAAGAATTAAAAGACAGGATTTTTGTTAATTATTTTTTTATTTACTCTTGTAACGTTTATTCAAGGTGATACAGACCTCCATGTCGTGGTTTACGGTTTTGGTATCGATGCGATAAACACGTAATCCGACTTGATACGGAAGATATTTTATCAGGTTTCTTCATTGACGTTGCCGACTTGAAGGCCCTTCCAAGGACATCGATGACTTCCCACATTTATGGATAAAATTGTTTTTTTTTTGCTTTGAAGTGCTAATTTATTATAGAAACGTTGTGTATCGAGAGGAAAAACGATGAAATAAATGGATTTAGAACGCTACGTCGGGTTATCGCTGAAAAAATCCCGGATAAAGCTCTGCCGAAATGATTATGAGAAAAACGTTATGTTCCACGAAGGAAAAAAATATCAACACAATTTGATAGATTTCGATGAAAAATTGCAACGATTTTGAGGATATTTTTGTTTTCGCATGTAAACGATTTTTACAGAAATCGAAAACCAGTTCGTCACGTGCAAGTATTTCCATAGTTATTGACAATATTTAATAAAAAAATAGTTTATTAGGAAAGAATACATTATTTTTCAATTATTAGTTATTTTTATATAATTATTATATAAAAGAATTCATAACTTTTTAATATAGTTATAAATATAGTTATAATAGAGTTATAAATCTGTATAAGCCGGGAGAAATTATTTCATATTTTTTAGTCCGTTTTCAAAACTGTGCGTATTAAAAAAAAAATATTTGAATAATTTTATTATATTTTGTTTACTGATGAATTTTAAATATGAGCCAGACCTGTTTCGAATATTTTGGCAAACTGCACAAGTACGCTGTCGAGGCTTCCTTCCGAGTTATTTTTTTATGCACTGATGATATTTGCAGTTCTTTTTAACATTTATCTGCTACGAGAAATACGAGAAATCTCAGCGCTTTTTCGATGCCAATTTTGCTACCTTTTTGAGGTTAGACTTTGCAGGGTGTCGCCGTGAGCGCGATAACAAAAATGATTTTTAGGTCCGTTCAGTGCGAAACGACTGGAAAGACTGGTCAAACGGTTCCAGCGGTTCCAAACTAGCAGCTAAATATTTAACGAGTTTCGTCGTCGCTTGTCGACAATTATGTCTCAGAGCTGTGGCGACAAAAATCGATTTCCTTTGTGGCGCAGCACCAGCCGTAATTATCAAAATTGCCGGAACAGTCTTCACAGTTTTTTCTCAAAGGAATATCTAATCGGGAGCAATTACGAGATTCGTTAATACAGCTTTAACAAGACTCTTCCATGCACATTTCCATCGATTTGAAGCATCGTCAAATTGAGATCCCATCAGGCTCATCACCGACAACCGTTCGTTTAACCATGATGGACATTTTTGAAAGCCGTTATTATAGAATTAACAGGCGTCTGATGGAAAGTATCGGCCAGTGGCCTTATCAGCCCTGGAAGCAACGACGATTTTTTTTCACGCTGATGTACGTCAGTATCGGGTCGGTTGTGCTGTGTCAGGTATTCTCTCAAAATGGTGTGTCGTGTAACTAATCGCTGACGTGAAAGAACATTTGTCCTTTGGGGTTTATACCACTGGGAATTAAACAAGTTGTGACAGACGTACGAGGTTTGTTCATTAAATAAGGTGACGTTTTTATTTTTCTCGAAAATATTTATTTTTTCGTCAATATCTATTTTGTCACTTTCGAAGTAATAACTCTCAGATATAACGTACTTGTGCCAGTGCTTTTTCCAGTCGCGAGCTCTCCCAGTGATCTGGCCTTTATCTCCTCAATCGTGGGAAATCTTTTTCCTTTCATAGCTCTTTTCATTTCTGGGACGGGAAAAAACGTCTGAGGCAAAAACGGTATTGTTATTGGCCAACAAAATCATGAACAAGCAACGATGCGTGAGCAGGTGCATTATCGTTTCCGATAGCAAAAAATCGCCGACTACACCAAATCACGTCTGAGCGTTTATATCTACCAAAAACGAACTAAAAATGCTAAATGGCTGATAATGTCACCATACGTTGGGGACACGTGTACCGAAATAACAAAAAACAAAATCGAATGTACGTAGCATGCCAAAATTGAAGTCACCTTATTTTTTGAAAAAAAACAAAAAAACATCGTACAATCATCCGTACTGGTGATAAAGTTGGATGAAACGAAACGTCCATTCTTACCTTTTCGTTATCGTTAATGGGTCTTTCTTTTTTTTAACCTACAATAAAACAACATTTTTCTATTTTTTTTTGTTTTTGAACTACACATAATTGTGACTTCTGTGGGATTAGAAAAAAATCGCTTCTGTGTTTTCATTAGGACTAATTAAAGTTTTCTTTCCGGCTGATAAAAATTCTTTTTTAACGTTGGTTTTTTAAAAAATAGTGTGACAGAGTGGCCTTTTTCTGTGGAGAGCACATTTCCGTTTACCACTCTGTCACAGCATTCTACGGAAAACAAACGTATAAAATATGCTGCTTAGAGAAAATGAAAATGACATGATATTAATAAATAAAAAAATATGGACGTTTATTCGAAACGAATTAAAAAACCATAAATATCAAATACTCCAACGAGATGCCATAATAAGACAAAGGACAGACTATTGTAGGTTAAAAAGAAAAACACGCCTAGTGAATTCGTTTCCTAAAGTTTTTCGACCGCATCAAAAACGTCGAAAAGTCCAAAGAAGATAAATCTTCGTTTGCTAGATATTGAAACTCAACGAGCTGCGAGAGGACGTTGACGAGCTGATTGAATGTATGATACCAATGGGTGTCGAACTCGTCGCTTGCCTCAAGTCAGTAAATTGCCTCATCAAAGACATCAAGGTACTCGAGATGATTTTTATGAAAGAAGTATTGAGGAGTAACTATTGAAGCAACGGTGCCATCTTAGATGAGGAAACTCGCGGATATGATGAAAAAAGATTGGTCTCACCTCACGGATAAGGAAGAACTGGCAATCATGATCTCGTACGCGGAAAAGGGTTTCGTATTAGGTATGAGTTACATAGGTGAGTAAAAAACATCGGTGATGCAACTTGTCAGCCTGTTGTTCGAAGTAGCTGGTATTTCCGGTTGCGCCGTGCTGTTTCTGGTGCTACCTCTGACTCCTCAAATTCTCGATATCTTTGCACCCCTCAACGAGACTCGTCCGAGACGATTTTTATATAAGGCTCAGTACTACGTCGATCCGTACGAACACTACATCCCAATCATGATTCACAATTATTGGGCATCGACACTGACAATTTTGATATTGGTCACCGTCGACGCGATGCTCATGGCTTATGTTTTTCACATGTGTGGAATATTTGCCATTATAGGGTGAGAATTTCGTTCGAAAAAAAAAAAAAATATGGATCCCTGAAATTTGAAGTTTGGTTGAATTCATTGAAGAGCCTGACGGAAGTTTTCTCTACTCGCAGACATCGGATGGAAAATTCCATCAAGTATTTGGTGAATTCAGACATCAACGACATTAGGAACAACAACGTCTACCGACACATCAGCGAATGTATCAAATATCACAAAGACGTTCTCGAGTTAATAGATGATCATTTGAAAGTTCCTTCAGATTTGTAAACCCCAATTTGACTGCTTTGATGTCAATGAATATTTTCGTTCGTTGAAAGGTTCGGTGGTCTCATCGAGGACTCGTACTCGATGACGTTTCTTTTTCAACTTGCACTCAGTATGCTCATGATAAGTGCAACCGGACTGCAGGTACGATTTATCTCTCGAGTGATCCTAATCGAATGTCTCGTTGCAAATACGCCCTTTTTGGGCGTACCCGTTTCATCATCTAAATTCTTCGATCGTACCAGATCATTGCTCATATCGATGATTACAACGAGGTCTTCAGACACGTTCAGTTCATAGGCGGTCAGCTGTTCCATCTCTACGTCATGAACTCTACAGGCCAAATGCTGGTAGACCATACCGATAATTTTCGCGAATCTGTGTACGTTTAGGTCCTACCATCATCAAGTGCATGTGCAATTGGTCTGCTATACAAATTTTCGTCGAGGAACGTTTTTCAATAATGAGTACAGCGATGGTAATGGTTTCTAGATATTCTGCCGATTGGTACAGATTTCCATTGGACGCTAGGCATCTCTTGAGACTCGCCATGGTCAGAAGCCTCAGACCGTGCAAAATGACGGCTGGAACGGTATTCGCAATATCCATCGAGAGTTTCGGCAAGGTTGGTTAAAACTCTCCTACTTAGGGTAATTCGAGAACAGATGACCATAGTTTTCTCTGGGGCAAACGAAATAATAACAAAAATCCAACGTTAACTTCACTTAAAAAAAACATACACAATGGGGTGGCCATCTCTCCTATGCTATTCAATATAAGATGGCCATAGAAGTTGAGATAAGATGGCCATACTATTTTAAGCGATATAAGATGGCCATATGGAGGAATCATAGAGAAATGAGCGCTCCATACCTCAAAAACGGTCCCCAGAAAAGGAAACGGACAACCTGACTAGACTGAACACAGTCTAGTCATCTTGTCTTCTTCCCCTTCTTTTCAGATGCATAATCTTTATGCCACATGGGTGACATTTATCTTCGAATTCCTTGCAGTTTTCATCTGGAAAACAAAACAGTAGCTTAGATACGTCATAAATATGCAAAAAAAAGTAGTAGGTAATATGGCCATCTAACCTTAAAAAATTATGGCCATCAATCCTAAAATACATAGGAGAGATGGCCCACCCTTAATTTTTCGAAATTAATCAATTTATTTTCTAACTAGCTGAAGGAATTAACTGCAAATTACTCACTTTCTTATTTATTTTTTGCTGCAAACTCCAACACAGTGTCGCGAGAACGATGGCAGTTTTCGAATTAATAACAGAAAACACTGCCATATCTTGGCAAAGTTAGTAATATTTCACTGGGCCATCTTTCCTCTATGGTCATCTGTCCTCGGATTATCCTAACTTAACGAGGTCAACTTAACGAATCGAGAAACTCTGATAGCCTCTGATAGTCTATGATAGTCTTTCCATCATCTTTCGTAACCAATTGTTTTGTATGGTTTATTCAAGGTGCTACAGACATCGATGTCGTGGTTTACGGTTTTAGTATCGATGAGATGAGCCAACACTTTCTACGTGCAAAACAGTTTGTCTGGTTCCTTCATTGACGTTGTTTACTTGAAAGCTCTTTCGAGGATATCAGTGACTTCCCAGCTGTACTGATAGTATTAACTGACAATTAGAACTATTAACTTGTCGTAGAGATGTTATACACTGAGAGAAAACTCGATTAAATAAATGGGCTTAGAATGCAAAAACGTATCTTTTTATTTCTACAGGTTTCTTCCTGGTCTTTCTCCTGGTACTATTTTTTCTTCGTATCCGATATTGCTCATGGTCTCATTTTGTTCTTTTTCAACCAGGCCAAGGAAAACAAGCGTTTGGCTGTGAAGGTATTGGGATTACATTGCGTTTCCATTAAATACTGGGTGAAAAATCAACTATGTTCCTTTGGATGTATACAAGGCTTGTTCAAAAAATAAGGTGACTTTTTTTTATCGTAAAATAAGATTACTATTTTTATCGAAAAATATTTATTTATTCATCAATTAGTCCTTTTCAAAGTATTCAGATGTAATACATTTGCGTCAAAGCTTTTTCCAATCCTCGGAGCACTTCTGATATGCGCTTTTTGTTATGGCTTCAAGCTCTTCCAGTGATGAGATCTTAATTTCCACAAACATGGCAAATCGCCGTCCTTTCATGGCTCTTTTCAGTTTTGGGAAGGGAAAAAACATGGCAGGGGATCAAGCAGGTTTATTATCCCTTTCGATAGCAAAACAATCCCCAAGCATACCAAAACACGTCTAACAGTTTATATCTATCAAAATCGAACTGAATATGCAAAATGGCTGATAACAACAATATCTGTTGAGGATATGTGTAACATCATAAACAAAAGGGAGAATATACGTAGTCCTGGTAATTACAAAGATCACCTTATTTTTTGAACAAACCAGTATAATCATCATACACAAAAATGAAGAATCCTAGGACTACCGAAAGGCATTTTGCTCACCAATGAATTCTTCATTCGTCCAACTGCTTCGATTCAACTGGTCTTCCAACGTTCATCTGAAGGAGGTGAACACAGTGAAGTATGACATCGACGTTTTGATCACCTTTCGAATAGACGTGATAATTTATTAATGATCGTTTATTCATTGATTCCAAGGCAATCGTATCCCATCAACTACGAATCCCCATTTAATTACCGCACTGAAATTGGCGAATGATATATCGTACAATTTGCCAGCAGTTAATTTGCAAGGCTCGATACTTCTCATCATCATGAGGATCAACAGCTTTTTGGAACGTGGACTCGCTTCGTACCATTGTGATTGATACCTGCATCGACACAAGTTACGTGGCTTTTGAAATACATCGAAATCGTTGGAACGAAAATACTATTATTTTTCGATCATCGAATACTTGCACGAGATCGCGAATTCGTTCACTATGGTCAATCAACTTCTGTCCAGGCCAGTTGTTGAAAAACATGTGGGAAAATTGTGCCAAAGTGAAAACTGCGAATCTGAAGGCTTCGTTTGGCTTGTCCAAATTCATCACCACCTTTCTGGACAAAAGCGTTCGAAACTTTTTTCTCTGATGTTGCATTTGTTCAACGTTTTAACGTCCATTGGCCTAACCTGAAATCCTGCTAGGCTCATGCAGAGAACGCTCAAACCAATCACGAAAAACAATACAATCGTGTGACTCGATTCGATTGCGTTGGCGAACCTGGAAAAAAAGTGTTATAGAACAAAGTATTTTCTGTTGGGGATTGAAGGCAAGGATAATTACTCAACAATGATTTTTTTCTTACTAATCTTTCGAGTGATCTACATGAAAATAAAACCATTTCTTTTGGAACGAAAATCAAGAAAATAAAATATTCTCCTCTCTACAGGATATTTCAGGTCACGGAATGTCATCGATGAAACGGAGGGTTGTTGGTGAAATTCTGAATCGATTGATATAAGCATGTAAGGTTTTCAGATCAACCCCTGAATTATTATGAATTTTTTTAAGGAAAAAGCATTTGTTCGTCATGCCTTTAAAAATCAATAATAATTCAAGGGTTGATCCGGGAACCATACATGCTCATATCAATCGACTTAGAATTTCACCCCTAACCTCCCATTTCACAGATGACGTTCCGTTTATGGGACACCCTGTATATACTAATTTTTCTATTGACGCCTAACTCTCCAACCCAAACAATTTGACAGAAGTGCGTAAGCTGAGATCCTAGTAACCAACCCTATGGCTTCTTTGTGCATCTTGACACATTCCACTATTGCCTGGTACGTTGTGCTCTCTCTTCGTAGTGTATGAACTTTATCGATGAAATCATGCTGATCCACGCCCAATAAATATTGCAATCGTTCCCTGTCCACAAATCATACGATATTGATTGTTACATCGATGTTGAATACCTTTCAACGAAATACGAAAACGTGCCCACCCCAATGCTGCGAACGTTCCACAGGCGTGCTGCACGTACAACGTGTAAGTAGTGTCGATGCTAACGATCGTAGTGATGACAACGAACGCTGCACAATCGGCGTGAAGCATCATTGGAATGTAATATTTTGCCATATCGATGTTACCATACGCCACTGGGAGAGGATAAACCAACGATCTGGATGCATTGAGGGGCAATATCGCGTCCATTATCGTTGGCATCAGTGGCATAAAGACAAACGTTCCCAACGTCGAGTACATGTAAACTGCGCAAGTGACTTCTCATTAATAATTACTATCAATGAGTTAACCCTTTGAAGCACTTAACGTAGATAGATCCGGTTTTTTTAATTTGTTTAGTTATTTAGTGATTTTCAGTGTTTTAGTGATAAAACAACTGGTAAATAAAATTTAATTGGCCTAGCTACTTACAATATAATATTTGTGAATAAACAAAATAGAAAAGACGACGTTTTTTACGAAAAGTCATTTTTGAAAAATCTATTTAAGGAAATAACTTGAAATTTGATGGACAGTTTTGGATTTGATCATTATGAATCGGTTGTCAGATTTGTGAAACTCAAAATGCCAGACGTCAAAACGTAACTCTAGGAGAACATCGATGAAAATGTTTTCTTATCATTTTGATTTTCGTCATTTTGGATACGTCGTTTTGAATTTCGAAAATCGGATAACGGATATGTTATAAACGATTCCAAAAACCGACGGGTAAGGATTTTCAAGATCTTAAGGTCGTTTAAAAAATGTATGGTTCAAACGGCTGATAAAGAAAAATAAATAAATGACAGACAAAAGAAGCAAAAAGACAACAACATGAGTATAAAAATCGCGAGAAAAGAATCAAAACACAAAAAAAAAAATAGAAGACGAAAAGGCAAAAGTCAAAAAAAGAGCAATCGATGGATCTCGCACCGGTGTAAAATCGTGTTAGTTTTTCACCCTCCGATGCATATTTCTGCAGTGTTTTTAAATGTGGCAGATAGATATCCGATCTCCAATCGCGTTGAATGCGCACCATCAATTTTTTTATCTACGTTGATAAAGTTGATGAAGTCAATAATCCTTAGGAACTTGGGAATTTTTGTAAAATAAAAATACCTTGTCACCATTGAAAATGTAGTTACAGTACTTGACAGATGTAACAGTTTCAACTGCCAGGATAGACATGCACTCCATTGCGTGATCGAAATCGTCCCAAGCTTCTATTAATCGAAGAATCTGAAGGGAAGTCACCCAATTATGATTAAATAAATAGTTTTTAATTAAAAAATAATTGATTAATCAAATTCAACCAATAATTTTTCGATTTCTTTATAAATTGAAATTTATTTTTAATTTCAACAACTTTCTACGCACCAATGAACGCACAAACGAGTTTTCAATAATTAAAGTACTAATTAAATGTTAATTAGAATAATGATCAAATTATGAATAATATTTCCTTTTCTTTATAAATTAAAATAATTTTCGAATTTCTACAACTTTGTATAATTTCAATAATTTAATTTATTTAATAATGAATTATTGTCGATAGCCCCTTTTGTTTTTGGATGATCATGGTAGCTTTAAAAGAAAATCTAAAAATCGTTACTGTGTTGAAAATTGATCGTTGATTCTCAGAGGATATCAGGTATTTATTAAAAAATCCAAGGTCGTGGAAAATGTTACTTAAGTAAGCCGTTGAAAAAATAAGATGCAGCTGTCCTATTTTGAGTGGCAATTGAAAAAAAAAAAAACAAAAAAATTCGCACCACTGGCACGGTAATGCTGATCACCACGAACGCATATCCGAATCTGCAGAGGCGTTTGAATATTGTTTTTTGAAAGGGCCATTGGCCGAGGCAAGTAAGTAGGATCTTATTGATTCGATAGTACGAAGTTTCGAGTATATCCATAGCTTGGTAACACGCGAAATACGACTGACGTACGATGGTCACCCGTCAAAGACGGAGACCGTCAAACCCGTTATACACACCTCTCGAGTTCATTAGTGATTCCCTCAGAGCTCCCTTACAAACGGAATACTTATCGGTGAAATTCGTGCGAACGGAGGCAAAAACTTGATACCTTAAAAATAATTACAGCCCTGCATGGGGTGATGGGTCGTCGATGGTGCGTCGGGGAGAATATTTTTTTTACGCACTCACACCACTTCTGTCCACGTTGCTCAAGACGACGTTCAAATCGATCAGGTTTCTGTGAAACTCCGAACTTCGTTTCGAGTACAATGTTAAGGGGGAACGGATAAATGTGACGAGACGAAAAGCAGGATAATTCAAACAATTCATTCCGAAGGGAAGTAATATAACTGAAACATTGTTTGGACGTAAGTATGTTCATTAACACTGTTGTCCACCAAAGTCTGGTTAAAAGTGTCCTGCTTTTATATAAAAATAATCGGTTCCGAAATTATTGTAAAAATCATAATCTTTCGGTGCTAAAATGGGATTTTACTTTGAGTTTTCACAGAAAAAACGATTTTTAAGAATTTTTTATGAAATTGTGAATAAAGATATTTTTTTCTATATTTATGTGAATAAATATTTATATTGATTTATATTTATATAAATACTTATTGATATATTATTTTATTATATACATAAATTATATAATTTTATATAATTCATTTATTTATATAAATATAAATACTTATATTTATATAAATGAATATATATATTTTATGCAATTTTACTATACGAATACACCGTTTGAATACAACGTCTCCATTAGTAAAGTGATTTGCGCTGGTATTGAAATTTCGAAGTTTATCTCCAATTTGCAATATCCACAGCATATATTATCCTACCTTTTTTTCAATTTGGCTCGTCTAGAGCATCGAATGAGCTTTTCGGACTTCCACATTAATGTAACCTCTCAAACGTAGTAAATGCTCGGTTCTAAAGTGGGGTAAGAATCAATCCTGTAATACGCATCGTGAAAATCACAATTTTCTAATTAACACTGATGAATAATTGACGATCAATTTTATTGATGTTTCATGTTCAACATGTTCATCTTGGGCAAAAATAAATGTGACAATAACACTAAAGAAAAACTTTAATCAGGCAATCTCCTCGATAGAGTGGAAAATGTCATCGATAGTTCATCTGAAAGAGGTGAGCACCGTGAAGTACGACATCGATGATTTGAGAACCTTCGAAGCAAATACGAAAAAGCAAAATGTATTTTTCGCAAACACGAGGTAAAAGAGACTGATCAGGATTTGTTGTTAATTATTACCGTACTAAAAGTGGCGAAAGATACGTCGTAAAGTTTTCCAGCTGTTAACTTGCAAGGTTCGATGCTCCTCATCATCATGAGAATTAGCACTTTTTGGGAACGAGTACTCGCCTCGTACCAACGAGCTTCGTATCTGTTTGGGTTTCAACGAAAATCAATATAATTGTCGAAAAACGAATCGACGACGTTCGATCACTTTAGTTTTTGACTTTTATGCTCACACCAGCTGATGAATTCGCTCGCTGTGATCGATCAACTTCTGTCCCGGCCAGCTGTTGAAGAAAATATGTGAACATTGGGACAGCGTGAAGACCACGAATGTAAAAGCTTCGTTCGGCTTGTCCAAGTTCAATGCCACCTTTTACAGACAGCCATAGTTTTATGTACGAACTTCCGGTACTTTTGTTAACGTAAGTTTGGAATGTCTTTGGCCAAACCTGAAATCCTGCCAGACTCATGCAGACGACGCTTAGACCAATGATGAAAAATAGTACTACAGTGTGACTGGACTCAATTGTATTCACGAAGCTTGCAGAAGGATTATGGAATAAAATGAATTAACTGAACGATTACTCGAATCGGCACCACGAGCCATCAACATAAAATAAATCAGAGCTTGTAGGAGTAAAAGGCAAAAACGTTCGATACCATCTTTTGATATTCAAAGAGTTTGGAATTTTTTATCCTGCAGGTAAGTCACCAAGGACAAGGCAGAAAAATTATGAATTATAACAACTAACAGGTTCAATCGAATCCAATCTTTAAAAAAATATTTCCAACAAAAACAAATTATTTATAAAGTTGAAAAAAATTAAAAATCCAAATACTCTAAATAAAATGTATTAACAACTTTATTAAGAAATTCTTCCAGATTTCCAAAACTTGACTTTCTGTAGCTAACCATGAAAACTCTCCCACTGACGTGAAATTGTGTTACAGTGCTGCTCAAAAAGGTTGTTACCCTTTTTAAGCTGTCACAAACACTGCTCCACAGTTCACCTTGGGAAATCTTTCAAAATTGTGATTCCTCTACAGTGCATCATAGGAAAGACGATATCCGGATTTTTTGGGATATTTGTAACGGCTAGTACTTTCGGGTTGGCTACGGTATTTATTTTTGCACTTTTGAAAAATTGAGGCAATAGTAGAAAAGAGCTCTGAAATCAAAGAGTATCGTTCGGAGACTCTTTGTGCTAAAAGATGAGGTTTCGTACTAAACAAACTTTTGTAACCGTTTAGAGATTGGTCGGCTCAGTTGCGATTGGTTGACTCCAGAAAATAATGGATTCCATTTTACTACACATAATAAATCTTTCCAAATGTTTATCAAGACAAGTGGCAGCTGGTCCCTTCCAGGCTTGGTGACGCCGTTTTCTCCAGCTCTGATTTATCTTACGAGAAAATATTCACAATCTAGTCACCAACTCTATTGCCCCCAAGTGCATTTTGACACATTCCACGACAGCCTGATACGTAGCCTTTTCCCTTTTGAGAGTATTGACATCATCCGTCATTATGAGATCGTCAGATTCCATCACGCTTTGCAGTCGCTCTCTGGCCACAAGACGTCATCATCAATTGGCATAATTCGCCGCCTGTTTGGAGAGAGCTATCGAGAAGACTGGATTTACCCCAATGCGGCGAAGATTCCGCAAGCGTGTTGGACGTACGCGGTATAAGTGGTGTCAATAGCGACGATTGTCGTGATGGCGATAAAAGCAGCAGAATCGACGTGGAGCATCGCAACAACGTAATATTTCTCCGTATTGGTGTTTCCATACGACATAGGAAATGGATTAATCAAAGGCCTAGTTTCATTCAGAGGCATCATTCTGTCCAGAAGTTTCGGTATCAACGGCATCAGAATGAAAGTTCCCAGTGTCGCGTACATGCAAACTGAATTTTGCGTTATCAAGATCATTAACTAATCAGAGTTATTCGATAAAGGGATTCAACGCGTCAACGATATTCCACAAATCTTGGGCAAGATTTTTTTCGAAATCTTAAATAATTACCGCGTTATTTTAGGTACTCACAGATTCCCCTAGATACGTCATGAGTTGTTTTGAATATGGCTACGATGGTTGTGACATTAGCCAAACTTTTCATTTTACATAACTCCCATAACGGCTTACGCCTGGTGAGACGATCTACTTTTTTTTTTTAGATTTAAGAAATTTAATGGGATAGCCGTTCGTCTAGCAATTTGGCGTAATCCAGTGAAATTTGGTGAAATTCTGAAGAGCCGTTTACGAAATTCGTGGGTTTTTACTAGCCTGTTCTGCATTACCGACAGCAATGGGATGCCCTCGGAAGATGCTCTTTACTGGACAACGATTGCTACACTAACTATTATTTGTAAAGTTTGGACTAAACATCCTCTGAATCAACTATTAATAATACGATTTATCAATTTTTCAATTATTTTGCAATGTTCTCTCCGGCGTGCCACCGTATATATTGATTTAAGGAAAAAAAATTATCAGGATGTTTTGAAAAATTTCTCCGTCACGGCAAAGCAGGATACCAAAAAGAGCGGACATTCCGTACAGCAAAAATATACAAAAAAGTGTTAGTAACCTAATCACCACTCAAAAACGAAAATCAGCAAACAATACCGGCATAAATCTCCGTTATCTTCCTTCCTGCCATTGCATATTTTTCCAACGTCTTCAAATGCGGTTCGTAGACTTTCGATTTCCAATCATCTTGCATACGATACAGAATTTTTTTCATCTACTGAAAAGTAATTCGATAACCCCGAGAATGTTCAAAAATTTTGATGAATTCTCGAAATTTACCTTATCCGCGTTGAAAATATAGTTACAAAACTTCATGCACGTTGCTGTCTGCACCATCAGGATTGATACGCTTTCCATGGTGTGGCCAAACTCCCCCGAGACTTCGATCAATCGGAGAATCTGCAACCGATCTCCATTTTACGATTGCTTAAGAAAAAAACAATGATAAATGATAATAGTCGAAATGATAAAAATGAACGATAAATGATAATAAATAGTTGATAAAAAATAGATAATAATCGAATTTGTGGGATTCTTAAAGTGGTTGTGTTAAACGGTTTACTGAATGACACACCCATGGGCGGGAAAATGTCTTGCTATTTTTAGATTATGATACGTGAACTCAAAAAAAAAACAACTTTTTCTATTCCGACTTTAATAATTTCCTATACCGATTAACCTCTCATTTGGTAATTATCATCTGTAAGATCGGTGGATGAAAATTTGAAAACAAATTTTGCATATTCCAAATGGCGAATGCAAATTCAAAAAGTAGTTCGATTTCGACGATAGTATAAATTCTACGGTATTGAAAGTCGCTTGACAAAAATCCAAAACCCGACTTTCAAAATTCGAAACGGGAGGGCGAATGTGGCGTATAGAAATTTCTAGTTAACCAAAATTTCGCAGGCGAGTTCCAAAAAAGCGGGGAAAAAAACGAAAAGGAGGATTACTATTAAAAAATGTATTTTGAGAAGTTTGAGATTGCGAATTTCGAACGTGATCCGTATCTTTGAGAATACGAAGCTCGAATATACCATGACAAATAAAAATCAAGCTAACTATTGTTTATCCATCAATAACAGAACATTTTTCATTTTGCATAATTTCCATACTATTTTTTCATTAATTCGAAAAATTTGTCGTTGCTCCTCAATGTACGTAAAATTCACTAATTTCTTAGGAAATTCGAGAGTATTTACTGTCCTGTTTTTCCCTATGATAGAAATATAATTCTATTCCCCCTTAATTTATAACGAAACAGAAACGTTCGGTTTATTTTTGCTTTGAAGCTGCTTTCAATTAAATTCGCACCATTGGCACTGTTATGCTTATCACTATAAACGCATATGCGGTTCTACAGAGGCGTTTGTAAAGTGTTCGTTGGAGGGGCCATTGCCCGAGACAGGTAAGAAGTGTTTTATTAATTCGATAGCACGGACTTTCGAGTATGTCCATCGTCTCATAAAAATCGCGATTCGACTGATAGACGACGATCCGCCATGGTGCGGGAGACCCTTCGTTTTTTACCCCAAAAGCTCATTACGAATTCTCTCAGAGACCGGCTACAATGGAATAATTGCTAGTGGGAAGAGTTTAACGAAAAAGTGGTGGGATATCGTTGCAGTCAAACAAATCGATAAGCGACTTTCGCACTCCCTTTTTTTTTTTATTCGACGTGAAGTCGACGACGAATAATTTTTTACGTCTACTAAACGTTGATTCCCGCTTCGAACTCGGCGACAATCGCAGCCAGCGTTTCCTCCAATGTGGTTGAAAAACGTATCGAGAACGACCGAATTTTTTGTCGGGCGTTTTTTTCTGTTTTTTTGATAAAAATGTCCATTAACGATTGCGACGAAAATACAATAATTCCAGATACCGAATCGTGTGAAAAAAAAACACAATGAATCGTAGGTGTCAAGGAAGTGTTGCTGATATTGGGTTCGTAGCAGTGATTACTTTATGTATAACCAACAATTCTTTATTTCCATGGACTGCTTTGACGACCTGAAAATCAAGGTTGTTTTAAAAAATTCATTTTTTGAAGGGGGTGGGTAGGAAACACGAACTGCGAATGAGCAGAAGGCTCAAAATTCCGAATTTTTTTAATTCCGAAACTACGAATTTCCTAAAGGTCATGCCAGCAAAAGTTTTACGAAATTTGGTTTGGGTTTGTTTGGGTTGGTTTGATTTTAAACAAACCCAAAAAAATTTTACAAAATTTGTTATTTCGGAATATTCAAATTCGGGATTTTGAGCCTTCTGCTCATTCGAAGTTCGAGTTTCCTACCGCACCCCTTTTCAAGGCATGCTTGAAAAAAAAAATGAAAAGTCGTTGGGGACTTTTATTTCTGTGTTTTCTCAGTTCGATTGTTCGTTTTTGAAAGCATACAAAAAGGTTGATAAGAGATAATTAGGAAACGTATAAATATGACGAGAGGATCTAATGGTGGGTTAAATAATATCTAAACATCCTCAATTGATGACACGTTTTTCTTGCATATAAATGCAATGTGCTGATAACGTTACAAAATCTGTACTAGACGTCTAAAATTATTCTGCGAGCGGTATTTCTCGTAGCGTCGTTTATCTGAAGGAGTTGAGAATAGTGAAGTATGACACCGAGGTTTTGATGATCTTGAAAATAGACACAGACAAATTTCAATTTTCACAAATACTGAGAAAGAAGAATGAAGAATAAAGATAGATTATTTATTACCAAACTGAAGGTGACGAAGGATACTTCATACAATTTTCCAGCGGTCAGTTTGCAAGGCTCGATGCTTCGCATCATCATAAAAATTACTAACTTTTTTAAACGATGAGACCTAACGTACCATCCAGCCTGATACCTGATTGATGAAACATGCTTTTTATAAAAGATTCTTCTTTTGTTCAAAAAACAAGGTGAGGTTTTTATTCATCTCGAAAAATATTTATTTATTCATTAATATCTATTTTGTCCCCTTCGAGGTAATCCCACTCAAAAATAATACACTCGTGCCAGCGCTTTTTCCAATCCTCGAAGCACTTTTGATAAGGTACCTGACCCATGTAAGGCCCACCTTATTTGTTTTTAAATAAAAAAACAAAATATAAATGTTGAAATAAAACAAAAATGTGTATTTAATCATTTATTCAATAATCAACGTATTAATAATAATTTTGGTCAAGAAAACAATGTTCACTGTTAACTATAAGCTTTTGTAAAAAAAAAGTGTCTTCTGGGCCTTATTCAAACCACTGTTCCTAATAAGGCCATACCCGTTGTAACTTCATAAGAAAATTTTAAAAAATATATCATCTCCAATTTTCAACTTAAATTTGGATAACAACATGTATAGTGCTAACAAATCACTACAGATAATTAATATAAAGATCCACTAAGTAATATTGAAAACAATTTTTCTTTTCGAAAGATTTTGTATATTTGAAACTTTTTTTTTAGATTTGTATATTTAAAACGTGGGCTTCGTTAGGCACTGGGCCTTAGATGGGTTCCCTTATGCACCTTATGGGTACCTTATGCGCTTTTTGGCATGGCTTCGATCTCTCCCAGCGATGCGATCTTCATCTCCTGAATCGTGGCAAATCTCAGTCTTTTCGTAGCTCTTTTCAGTTTTGGAAATTTAAAAAACGTCACAGGGGGCCAAGTCTGGTGAATACGGTGGCTGAGGCATGATTACAGTCTTGTTTTTGGCTAACAATATCACAAACAAGCAACGATACGTGAATAGGTGTATTATCATAACGAGATAACAAAAAAAAAATCGAAAAACGACTATACGTAGACTGTGAAATTTGAAAAGTCACCATATTTTTTGAACAAACCTCGTATGTAAAAATACTCGAAACAATGGCACTTACGACTACTCGATACTCACACCAATCCATGAATTCGCTCGCTGTGATCAATCAACTGCTGACCCGGCCAAGTGATGAAGAACATTTCAAAAACTTGCGCTAGAGTGTACACTGCGAACCTGAACGCTTCGTTCGGCTTGTTCAAGTTCGTTATCACCTATCGTGAAAAAACTATGCCTGAAAATAAGCTCGTGCGATTACTCGCAACTTTATTCACTACGAGATTTTACTCACCTGTAATCCAGCTACGCTCATACTAACAACGCTCATCCCAATTACGAGAAATGACATGATTGTATGGCTGGATTCGATGACGTTTGCAAAACTTCCGAAAACGTTATGAAACAAAATAAACGAATTAATGATTTCATTTATGTCAAGGCACAGTCGAAAATGTTTCAGGTCCACATGAAAATTGTACGAGAAATTGAGGCGAATGAGAATTGAAGCTAACGTGTCGATTGTTTAAATTTCGTGAGGGAAAAAAGCAATCATTTTTTCTAACGCTCACGATAATTTTTTTTTTGTATTTTTATGGAAATTTTTCATTCCTATAGTGTTCCAATTTTCCATGACAATTTTTTATTTTCATAATGTGAGAAAATAGTCAATATAATTTTTCTTGTAATTATATATTATTATAGTAATTTTACTATAATAGTAATTTTAGATTGTTATAGAGTATCAATTTTAACTGTTTTTCAATTATAATTTTTAATTCCCACAATGTGTCAAAATTTCCATAAATGTGTCAATTTTTCATTTCCATAATGTACAAGTCGATGCATACTTTTTGTTTTTATTGCAGAGAAATCTATTTGAACCTTAAATCATCGTACAAAGAATATTCCATGAGGTTTCAAGGTACTAATAATTAAACGAACTCTATAGCTTCTTTGTGCATTTTGATACAGTCGACGAAATCCTGGTCTTTAACAATTTCCTTTTTCTCCGTGTCGTTTTCGTCGACGAATTCCTCATCATCCGGATCCACGAAGTTTCGTAAACGATCCCTGTCCACAGATTTAAAGATATTATCGTGAAATAACTGTGAATTTTTGGAAATATTAAGCTCGAATAGGCATTTACCCTAACGCAGCGAAAATGCCACAGGCATGTTGAACGTATACGGTGTAAGCTGTGTCAACCGCAACGATTGTCGTGATGGCGAGAAAAGCAGCGCAATCGGCGTGAAGCATAATCGGAACGTAATATTTGTCTTTATTGATATCTCCATACCGTACCGAGATAGGGTAAATTAAAGATCTCGATTCATTAAGGGGGTTCACAAAATCCATCAACATAGGCATCACCGGCATAAGGACGAATGTTCCCAGTGTCGAGTACATGCAAACTACATTGTAAACTTACAATGAAAATCACGATCTGATGAACGTGGAAAATTCAGAAAAATCATTGTACTTTTAACGCTTATGAATAATCCTACCCATATAAATTTGCGTAAGTTTTTTTCCTCGAAGGGCATATTCCGTTAAAACTTTCACATGCGGTTGATAAACATCGGATTCCCAATGGTTTTGCATACACAATATTATATTATTAATCTACGAAAAATTTTTGCTAGAACAATGGAATTTTTTTATGAAACTAGAGAAAGCAGTTGACTTTACCTTGTCGGACTTGAAAGTATAATGAAAAAGCTTGCAGCAAGTCCCGATCTGAGCAAGAAGTATCGATATACATTCCATAGTGCGATCTAAATTGCCCCAAACCTCGATCAACTGTAAAATCTTTAAGGCACACGACGTCATCATCAACCGGAAACGTATATTTTCCGATGTTCATTCGAAATAAACATAAAAGCTATTGTATTAACCCTTAGAGGCATGGTGGTAACCCACGTTACCACTTTGATTCAATTGAATATTTCTAATTTATTTACGTTTGAACTTATTCACATACGGTTTTTTGTACTTATCAGTTACTTTAGGAATATAAGAATATAACAATACACTCTAATTGGCATAATTATTTATAATATAAGATTTAGAAACAAACAAACAGAAAAAATGACGTTTTTTTCGAAAGAATTCATTTTTGAAAAATCTATCCAACAAAGTAATTGGAAATTTGGTGAGTAAGGGTTTTTAGGGTCGCTGATTACGAATCCGATGTTAGATTCGCGTAATTCGAAATGATCGATACAAAATAGCCGACGTGAACACAAAAGTTCGAAAGATTCATTGATTTTTTAAATTCACTGTTCTTTGGCACAACATCGATTTCTAGAACAATTACAACAAGAATCCCAACTCCACTTTTCTAT
>JAPYZJ010003822.1:0-15186 GCA_030522765.1 Ophioninae sp. B BG-2022a | reverse complement strand
TTTTATATACGCGAAGCGATAGTATACATACGCTTATATATATAAGCGTATGTATACTATCGCTTCGCGTATATAAAATCCAGTACCGCGTATCGCATCGACTCCGAAACATTCGCGGGCGAAAGAGTCTTCGATTCCGACGAGCTGCAGTAGATACGAACCGTACTTGGTCAGACCGCGCCTCCGTATATAGATCGTCTGTTTTTTTTTTTGTTCGCCACGGCGTCGCGATCCACGAGATTGGCTTACGAACGACGCTTTGCGATTGTTCGGTCATCCGTGTTTTTTTTTTTTTTTTGTTTTTCTTCGTCATTCTTGGATTTTTGGAAAACGAAGAAAAATGGCGATTACGAGAGATTGTGGAGGAGGTATTTTTTTTTTCGGTTCTTTGTAGAAGTGTCAACAATTTTTTTTTGATGATTTTCGATTATTTGGAGGAAAGAAAAAAATGAAGGAAACATGAAGAAAAAGGAGGAAAAAAAAGAAGAAAAAAAAAGAAGGAAAAAAAACATTCCACCACCTTAAATAATAAAAAAAAAGAAAAATGAAGAAAAAGAGATTAAAAAAACAATGCACCAACCCAAACACGTATTTCTTAATTGTTTGGGTTCTCGGGCTATCGCGCAGGCACAGGGAAGAAATATGCAACGTATCTTGGTAAAACGAGATGAAACGGTACATCACGTATTTCTACGATGTACCGTGGAGAACGAAGTAGAGAGAGAAAAGAGAGAGAGAGAGAGAGAGAGAGAGAGAGAGATTATCAAATAACGGCAGTTTCCGTCAAGGACCGAGAGACCAAGCAAGCTCACTGGGACAAGAAGCGAGTGATAAAAAAAGGAGAGAGAGAAAGAGACACGAGAGAGAAATAGCCAAGTAAGAATGGTCGTCTCGTTCCCGAGACGATCACCCAGCGATGACTCGGAAAGTCCTCCGTGTTCTTGTCCCGACAAGGACGACGAAACGAACGGATTCGGAACAACCGCAGTGTATCAGTTGAATTACAATCCCGCGGAAAAAACTCCAATGTGTTTTTTTAAAAAAAAAAAAAAAAAGAATTTTGGACCATTTTGTTTTATTTATTTATTATTATCAATATTATTATTATGGTATTTACTATAGGATTAACCATAATAAAAACCATAATAATAATATTAATAATAATAATAATGAATAATAATAATAATAATAATAATAATAATAACGATAATAACGATAAAGAGAAAGAGAGATCGAGAGAGAAAAAGAGAGAAAGTTAAAAAATCAATAACAAACGTAAAAAATAATTTAAAAAATTTCCAATAATTTCTGCATTTTCCAAGAGACAGAAAAATGAAAAAAAAAAAAAAACAATGACAAAGGTGAAAAAAAATTGCAAAAATTTCTGACATTTCTCAAATTTTTGAATTTTCCTAGAGGAAGAGAGAAAGAAAGAGAGGGAGAGAAGAGAGAAAGTGAAGAAAAAAAAAAAAACGCGCGCACGCACACGCGTACGAACGATCGCTCATTTTCTGAGATGCAACGAAAGTACGAGTGAATCTACGTTTGGTCGATGAAACGCTCTGTGAAGCGAGGATGGAAAGAGAAAAAAAAAGAGACAGGGATAAGAAAAGAAGCAGGGAGTACTAAACCGGTAGCGAAGCTCGGAGAGCGAAGTGGCGCGCGAAGAACTATTAAGGAGACTCGGGCTCATTAAAATTCTGACAAGATCGCGAGCCCTAGCGCCTCGTCATTAACACCTGCGTCCCAACGGGACCAACAAGAAAAATCAATTTTAACCGAAGCTTCGCCGCGAAACGCGATCCCGAATTGATGCCGGGCCTCCTCGGCAAAAACCAAATACAAAGTACATTTTCGTATCCTTCCATCGGTAGAGCTAAACGAAGCTTGCAATCTTCGAGCAAACGATTTTTTAATTTTTTCAATTTCGATTTCTTATTTTTATTGTCACGAAAAATTATCCATTGCAAATTTTCTTGTAAATCGATAAAAAAGAATTAAAAACAAATGTTTGCCTGATTATTTTTATTATTATATTATTATAAAATACGAGATGTATTTTGATAATTTATAAAAATATAATAATGATATTATAAATATAAATAATAAAAGTATAACGTACTTAAATATGAATCGTAATTAATTAAAAAAATATATATACGTGTTCTAATTTATTGTTGTTTATATTTATAATATCTTTATAATATAAATGGAATATTATATAGTAATAATAGCTCGAAAATATTCTCTCAACCTCAATACTTTTTATCAAGATTATATATATCTAATAAATAAATATATAATCAATAAAATAAGTCTATTTATTATATATATATATTTATATATAGTAAATAAATAAAAAACCTTTATTTATTAATTAAAAATGAAATTTTCTAAATATAAATATTTATATATATATAAAATATTCGATGTACGAGGAAATTGATAATTGCGAAATCGGAATTTCTTTGATCGAGGCTTTTCCTCGTAAGGAGGTCAAGCCTTTGCGAATCGTTGGTGTCCGTGAAGGAGTCTGTTTTGACAGGGGCGGGCCACGTGTTTGTATCATAACGAACGATATTATAACGAAGATGTAACGAGGAAATGATGTTTGAATGTTTAGTACCAGGCGCGACTAAGGCTTCCGGATGCACTTTCACACTCGCAGAAGATGCAATGCGTCGATCATATCATCGAGGTTCTCGACCTCGCCGCCTGCCAGGACACGAGTAAGCATTACTTTTTAGAGTACACGCGTACCGGTAAGCTAACACGACGCCCTCTATATCTATACGAGGTACGTCCAAACGCGAGTAACCAAGAACCCGTAAAACGATTTCATCGCGAATCGACGTTTAGATCCTATAAAACAGCCTCTGCTCGTTCTCACGTCTCTCTCTTTTCCAAATCCAACCTGAACGATCACACGAGCCCATTTATCTCTCGTTTATAAGCTGCCACTTTATATTTCCCCGTAACCCAAACAAACCCAAACAAACTCCGAAATTATTTTATACCCTCGCCAAAATAACGCCCATCCCTATTTTCAATCCGGTGAGATGAATTTGAATTTAATTGAATTTTCAATTCAATTAAATTTCTAAGATTATCTTGAAAGGAGAATTTTCGGGTCGAAACATGCGCACAAAATCTTTTCCAAAAAAACTCCCGTTTGCCTTTCTTTTGATTTTATTATTTATTCATTTTTTATAATTTTTTAAACGTTCGAAATAGGAATTGAAAATTTTGTAATTTTTTTTGTATTATTTTTCTTTGTGTAAATTATTTTTAAAAATTGTTGCATATTTTTATATTCAATTGTTATTGGATAATATTCTAGGTTATTTATTCGTGGTTGTTTGTTATTATTAAAGTCGTCGGAGACTACACGAAACGAGGATTGTCCGGTGGGGAAAAAAAGAGATGCAGTATAGCTTGCGAATTACTCACGAATCCTTCCCTTATGCTGCTCGATGTAAGTACGATCTGAATAACGCTCGAATTTATTATTATTTTTTATTTAATTTATTTATTATTTTTTTATTATGACAATAACAAAAATTATTATTATTATTATTATTATTCATCAATATAATGGACTCGAATAAAATATCTTTATTCTTGAGAAAGATAATTATTTCTATTAATAATAATCATTTCTTTTTATTATTGAAAAAAATTGTTTTTGTTAAAAATTGTATAAACAATTGAAAAAGCTTTAACTTGATTGTCGTCGGGATGGAATTTTGTTTAGGAACCAACGAGCGGACTCGACTCGCACTCGGCACAGGCACTCATATCGAGATTAAAAAAGTACGCGGAACAGGAGGGAAAAAGTATCGTCGTTACTGTCCATCAACCGAGCTCGAGGATGTTTCACAGTTTTAGCAAACTCCTGCTTCTCAGCCGTGGCCAAGTCGGTTATTACGGATCGACTTCGAACATTGGAAGGTTTTTCGCCACTATCGGACTCACACTATTGCCACACTACAATCCAGCTGACTTCATTTGTAAATAATACTTTTTATATATTTGTTAGCGATTATGCCTTGAGGCAGGATTTTACTTTGGGCGCTCCGAAAAAGACTATTTTTGAATGGACTTGTAGATCGCACCGTTGCAATCCAAGGAATTAAATTTTTTTTTTATTTCCTTAATTCCATTATTTTGCGAAATATATTTTTTTCAGATTTTAATGATGGATTATCATTATAAGAATTTGTCTGATTATTGAGGTATTTTCGTTACGATTTTGGTAAAGAAAAAAGTCGAGAAATTGAAAACCAATTATTTTCGTTCAATCTCATATTTTTATGAATTATTTATGAGGCTGCGAATAAGCATATCGAAGTAGGATTTTTGAATGTTTGAATTTTGAATTTCTACGAATTTTTACGAATTGTTACGAATTTTTATGAATTTTTTTAATAACAAAATGGCGGCGAACGAAAATGAAAAAAAATCATAGTGCGTGTCTTTTCACTGGTTTTTGCAAAAAAAAATACCATTTTTATTGCTAAAGGAAAAAATGGGGAAAAAAGTAGAGAAATTAAAAAAACAATTATTTTCGTTCAATCTCTTTATGAATTTTTTATGAGGCTGCGAATAAGCATATCGAAGTAGGGTTTTCGAATTTTTGAATTCTTACAAAATTTTACGAATCGTTACGAATTTTTATAAATTTTTTTAATAACAAAATGGCGGCGAGCGAAAATGAAGAAAAATCATAGTGCGTGTCTTTTCACTGCTTTTTGCAAAAAAAAAAAAACATTTTCATTGCTAAAGAAAAAATGGAAAAAAAAAGGTATTGGTTTTCAGTGGAACAAATAAAGGGACCGGAAGAGATTCGAGAGCGAATAGTTGGAGCGGCGAGAGCTGCAAGACAGGGACCCGACTGTCCACCGGAACTTCGTCCGGAGTATAATCCCAGCCAGCATCCGCTCTGTGACCATCTCATCCATTATCACGAGCATCGCATTACCCACAACGGTATTACAATCATAACGCATCGCCCTTTCGATTTTACTTGCACGAGATCCACCTTGTATACATATAGATAGAAAAATCCATATTTATATACCGGGTGTCCCATCGAAAACGATCACCCGGGATATCTCCGTTGTTTTCAAAGATACGAAAAAAACGTCGAGAGATAAATTCGATTAATTTGGAACGGCCGATACGCTGGTTAAAAATTAATTTTTTTCAAGGTCAAATTTTTCGAATTTTTGCACTTTCAAGGTCACCGATGCTTTTTTCAAAATAAAATTGAAGAAACGAAACGGAGCTGAATTCATTCGTTTCGAAAAAACGTTTTGGGATTTCGCGCACGTTTCTTTTTCAAAGAGATTTTGGATTTTTTTGCCCGGAAAGAGTCGACTGATAGTTTTGAACAAACCTGTATATAGGTTTTTTTTTCTTTTTTTTTCCTTTTTTTTATACCGCGCATACACTCGCGCACGTTTATTCATACGTCCATATACGAAGAGCTATTAAACACCGAGGCGTTTATACGCGGGGGAATCGAGTGATCGCGAAGCCATCCAAACGGTTGAGCATCGTTCACCCACCACCGGAAATGCAGCCCATTACGATTCTACCCCATTTTACAACCACTGATCCCAACCTCCCGTCGTTCGAATAACATCATATTCTTTTTATTTTATTTTTTTTTTTATCTTCTTCAACCTCTATTTATGCTCTGCCGCCGTATTTCGTTTTTTTTTTCTTCCCTCGCGAAAATACCCGGGTCGCATCGTATTTGTATTCCATCGATAGCGTTCCTTCGAGGTCGTTTCTCGATTCGGATTCCAGTGGAAAACAAATAGAGAAAAGAAAAAACGATAAATTGCGGATTGAAAATAACAAAAATTAGGGAAAAAAAATATTTCGGAAATTGAAACCAAAAAAAAAATAAAAATCGCGAAAAAAAAACAAAGATTAAAAAAAAGAAAAATTATAAAAATAAAAAGAAAGAAAAATTATAAAAATAAAAATAAAGAAAGATTATACAAATAAAAAATAAAAAATTTGAAAAAAGAGGAAGAATAAAAAGAGATTATTTTGTCCTTCTCTCGAATTATTGTTTCGAGTGGCCCGGGTGTGTCGAAACGATTATTTCCGGTTTTGGATTACTTCGATACGATCGAGATGTAATTAATTTCGGGCCGAGTCGACGATGAATATTCAATCATTGTTACGTCCATTCCGGCCTCGAGCGAAACACTCGAGAGGAGGAGCGCAGCGTGCAATAACTAACCCGTAACTCTCTTGGCTCTTATCGTTGAAAATACGTTTATATTACGCATAACGAGCGCTTATCGTCGAGCACTTAATTATATCGTTATAAACGTACGATCGAGTGCCACGTTTCTACGAATATAATCACGCTTGAGAAGCAATAATTCTCGTTTTGCCGCTCGCGCGTTTTTCTAATTTTCTTTTTTGTTCTCGTAAATCGATGCTGCGATTTTGAAAATGCTCCTTTTCTCCCTATATCAAATTTCGAATTCTTAGAGTGAAACGAAAGCTCCTCATTTAACCTCTCTTCTCTCTTAATTGTTTATTTTTTTGTTTTTACAAATTTTTCTGTTTTTACAAAAAAATTTTGTTTACTTTGGAAAAATAGTGAAAGAGGACGAAGGTCGTACTCTCTGGCTGGACACGCAAAGCCACGCGAGCAGCAGCGCGAGTTCGGCCGACGACGATTATTCCTGGCAATGGCCGACGAGCTTTTGGTCTCAGTTCAAAGTGAGTACAAATTTTCCGTATCGAAGAATTCAAAAAACTATTTCTATCAACAAATATTTGGTCACAGGGACCATTTATTGACACCGAAAGAAGTTCGCAATTTTTTTCTTTTTTTCTAGAAATTACGTTCAAAAATTCGAAACCCAAAAATCTTTCGAATATTTCCGAAAAAAACCAAAAATATTCGAAACCCAAACAAATATTTGGACGCAGGGACCATTTATTGACTCCGAAATAAGTTCACAATTTTTTCTTTCTTTCTAGAAATTACGTTTCGAAATTCGAAACCCAAAAATCTTAGGAAATCTTTCGAATCTTTCCGAAAAAAAAACCAAAAATATTCGAAACCCAGAAATCTAAGGAAATCTCCAAAATCTTTCCGAAAAAAACCAAAAAAAATTCGAAACCCAAAAATATTTCGAAACCTTCCGAATCTTTCCTATAAAAAACTCAAAAAAAAAAATCCAAAACCCAAAATCCACCAAGGAAATACACAAAATTAACGTTTAAGGATCCTTCCCTATAAATCTCATTTAAAAGCTCTGTTCAAACAAACAAACAAAAAATATAAAAAAAACAAACCTATCGCTGAAGAGATCTCCGGAGTTGGCTGTTGGCTATTCGAAATAATCCTAAGCTGAACGAGGGAAGAATCGAAGTTTCTCAGCTGCGAGTATCGTGCATGCTCGCAAGAATCAATGAGCAAAACAAAGAGAACGTGCATAATGTCGTAACAATGAGAGAGCTTCAACGACGACGACGACGACGACGACGACGTTGAGCTCGCGTGCAAGTGAAAAGTCAAAGTAGGCCACGCTTTACGCGATACGGCGTATCCAGATAATCATTTGCCTACCGGTGTTGTTGCACACGCGAGCACACCCGGAGGACCCATATTCACCAACACGCCTCACCGAACAAACACCTCTTCTCCTGGTAGCTTTCTGTAGCAAAACGTTGATTCCCTAGCCCGGTGGATGAGAAATATCGTTTTATCGTTTGTTTACTTCTCCGGAGAATCGACGAGAAATTCAAGCCTCCCCATTTCTTTTTATCGATACCTTCGAATCCACCAATCGGTAAATCATAAAAACAAACAAAACTCAAATAAAAAATCAAAGAATATAAAGGATGTAACCCTTTAAACACATTATTTACGATTACGATTTATGACGTATTAAAAAAAAAACTCCTTACAAGATCTCGTTCAAGCCAATTTTCGGTGGAAGTTTGCATAGTAATGTACATCATGTATTTTTTTAAATTTTATCATTCTCTTATTTTAGAAGTTACACACACTTTACCACTTTAGAAGCGCCTCTCGCGCAAACTATTCAGTTTAGAAAAAAATGACGTTAAAAACTTCAATATCATTTTTAAAGACCTATCCATAGATACCTCACACGTATGGGTTTGATGAAAAAAAAAAATGTTGAGTTTCAGTTTTAAGTATGGGGGACCCCCTTAAATATTTTTTCTTTCTATTTTTCTATGAAAATCTTGATGCGGTTCACGCTGTACATCTACTCACCAAGTTTCAACAGTATAGCTCTTATAGTTTCGGAAAAAAGTGGCTGTGACGTACGGACGGACGGACAGACATGACGAATCTATGAGGGTTTCGTTTTTGCCATTTGGCTATGGAACCCTAAAAAGTCGATTCCTGAAATGCGCCCATTGAACCGAAAAATACGTATGAGAAAAATCTCGCCGGATAATTTGAAAAAGTTGGCCAATCGTGTTGCAGGTATTATCGGAGAGGAATTTTCAAGAGGCACGACCGAGGATGCTGTCACGACTGAATTGGCTGCAAACGATAGCACTTGGCTTGATGGCCGGTCTTTTGTGGCTCAGGCTACCCAGAACCGAAGCAGCCCTCCACGATATTCAGGGTTGGATGTTCTTCAGCACAACTTACTGGATGCTCTTCGCCCATTTTGGCGCACTCTCCAGCTGTGAGTTTGATTTTTTTTTCAAATATTCTTTGAACGTTCAAAAATTTACTGGAAAATCATTGAATTCGTGGAAACAATTGTTTTCGATTCTTGGATTTGGGTACGTTTATATTTGAAAGTCTAGGGAATTGTAGTAGTCCTAGTAAGTTTTGTGTTTTTGTCGTCCTAGTTATTTATGTCCTACTAGGGTTTTTAGGATTTTAGGATACGGATGTCTTATTAGGATTTCTTGGATCCTAGAGATCGAATATATTGGAAGGATTCTTACTAGGAATTTTAGGATTCTTACTAGGATTATTAGGATTCTTACTAGGATTATTAGGACTCCGATCAGGAGGATTAGAATTTTAGAATTAGAATCCTAATAGTCCTACCAGGACTATTAGGATTCCTACCAGCACCACTGGGTCTCCTAACTAGGATTACTAGAAATCCAACCAAAATTACTGGAAATCCAACCAAAATTACTAGAAATCCAACCAAAATTACCAGAAATCCAACCAAAATTACTAGAAATCCAACCAAAATGACTAGAAATCCAACCAAAATGACTAGAAGTCCAACAAAAATTACTAGAAATCCAACCAAAATTACTAGAAATGCAACCAAAATTACTAGAAGTCCAACCAAAATTACTAGAAGTCCAACCAAAATTACTAGAAATCCAACCAAAATTACTAGAAATCCAACCAAAATCACTAGACATCCAACCAAAATTACTAGAAATCCAACCAAAATTACTAGAAATCCAACCAAAATTACTAGAAATCCAACCAAAATTACCAGAAATCCAACCAGGAATACTAGAATCCTGAGACCCGAATACCCCACTACGATTCCATCAGAATCCATGACCTAGAATTCTAAAAGTTCCAACAACCATCCTACCATGACCCGAACCCCACAAAAATCCCTAAAGTTACCAGGATTTACTGCAAAGTGTTCCTACGATAATCAAAGTAAGATAATCGTAAATCCGAAAAAATGATCCGACTCCGATCGAATCTGTCGAACAGTTCCGCCAGAACGTGAGGTCATCAACAAGGAAAGAATGTCGGGTTCGTATCGGCTGTCGGCTTACTACCTGGCAAAAATGGTGGGCGAGTTACCACTGACAATAACACTGCCAGCTGTTTATCACATTATCAGCTATCCAATGCTGGGCTTCCACAGTCCAGCCGTATTCGTCACGCTTCTCGCCTTCCTTCTCCTCAACACGGTTGTGGCGCAGGTAATTTATCTACGATCTTTCATCCTCGTTCTTTTTGTTTTTTTGTTTTTTTTTGTTTTTTTTCTCGTATCTCTTTCTCCCTATCTGTACATAATAACTCTTGCTTCGATTAATTCTGGACGACATTCTGGACGCCGGTTGACGTTCCGGTCGAACGACTCGCGTTTGACCGGAACGCTCGTTTTCGTCATTGGCGTTGCGCCATTTCGTTTCTCGAAATTTGGTTAACCCAAATATCAATTTTTTTTTTAACGCAAGATCCTATCTTTGGGCGTTAAAAAAAAAAGACTATTTTTTATGAATTTTTTTATGAGGGTATGAATAAAGATATTAATGTAGGGTTTGGTAGGCTTGATAAATACACTTTTGAAATACATTTAAAAAATATTTTATTATATTTTTAATACATTTTTAATTTACAAAAAATTTGAAAAGTTTGCAACTTTGTAATCGAGACGCGCGAGAAAAATATCGTTCGAATTTACGATGCCCTTATTTGTTGGAATGTCTTTGGAGATACTGGTTCATAGATCCTCGTAGATCTTAATATTTCACGTCGAGTGATAAGCAAAGCTCTGTTTTTTTTTTTGTCTCGTTCCGGCGACCGATCTCGTTCTCCAACCCACACTCGACTTTGCGCAAACTCACACTGTTACAAACGCACGTTCGAACGATGAAAACAGAGCGTCGGTTTCTTCGTGGGAGCTTGCTGTCTGGACCTGCAAGTTAGCATAACGGCATCGGCTCTCTACACCCTTGCGACCCAGTTGCTCGGTGGATACTTGGCGACCGCTGTACCACCTTGGCTCGCATGGGCTAGATACGCCAGTATGGTTCATTACGCCTATCAGAACATGCAGATCCTCGAGTTCGGCGTTGGCGATCCGATTACGTGAGTTTTCACCGTTTTACCTTTCACGTCTCGATCTTTAACATTGTCCTGAAGTTTGCCTCGTTTCGCTCCGACGATAATTGTTCTTTTTTCCAATTCTATTTAAAACTCGTTGTTTTAAAAATTCTCTTTGACATTATTGAATCTTAAATAAATACACATTTTTTACACGTTGCCTTTATTTCTTTTTAGTTTTTTTAGATCATTCTTTAAATTGTTTTTATTAATTTTGTTTATTAAATTTTATAAACCCAAATAAACCCAAATTTTGGACATTTTCTTTATTTTTTATTTATTTTGTAGATCATTCTTTAAATTGTTTCGATTAAATTTTATCGTTGTCTTTGTTAATTTACAAATTCACTTTGGAGTATTAAAATGTAAAATATTCGTTCGGGTTTACAAATGTTTATACATTTTTCTGGTTTTTGAATAATTCTTTAATTTTTTTTCTCATTTTTTAAATCATTTTTTAATTCAATATTTTTTACTTTAAATCTTTAATGAATTTACGAAAACTGTACGATATTTTTTCATATTTTTAATTTTATATTAATCTTATTTACAACGAATATTTACAATTTAATAAGCAATATACATCGACGTTTTATTTTGGACTCTTCGTTATTCAAAAATCCGATTGTGCAAAAGGTACTTTAAATAATAATAAATTTTAAAAAATGAAGACGAAATAAAAAAGCTGGCATCATCATCGATTCCATCGGATTCGTGTTCCAACCCCAAATGAACTCTCGTGGATTAATATTGTTGTATAATATCAAAGAACACGACCAGAGTTTATCATCGAAAGATAACAGAAGTGAAATACGATGTCCGCAGGTGTTCGCAGCCGAGTAAATTTTTGGAGTGCAAGAACGGGACGACGATACCGTTATCAGCGATACTCGACAGTCAAGGTGGCTCGAAGGGCTCGGGTCTTCCGCTCTGGGCAAACACAGCGGTGCTACTCGCATTCCTCGTTGTATTCAGGACCCTCGGTTATCTAGTTCTACGTTATTATCGCATACCCAAGTGAGCAACGTCGAAAACGCGTTCACCCTAGTATGCAATTTTTTTTTTTTTTTGTACACGACTTTTCACGAAAACTCGATATCATCCTTCTTCTCCGCCTTTTCTTTCGTTTGTATCTTTCAAATGCAATTTTATTAGGAAACCGCGGCAAGAACGGTTCGAGGATCGACAAAACCTCACTTTTTCGAAATCGGTTTTCTCGAAAACCGTGAAACTTTCGAAAAAAAATATCGAGCATCGGGCGCTGCAGAATTCATGGGCCCAGGTCCCGATGCTCTCGTTTTGCGATAAAAATCGTTTTGTTCTTCGAAAATCGCGTTTTAGTACATTTCGACTGTGAAAAAAAAAATGCAAAAAGCGAAGCTTTAACGAATGTTCGAATTTCTTTTTTTTTCTCTATCTCTCTCTCTCTCTCTCTCTCTCTGAAAATCCAAAGCAAAATTCCTTTTGGAATTCGGTTATTTTTTTCTTGCTTTCGTAATAACATTAATAACGATTGTTGTTGTTATTAAATTGTTGGACAATCCTCCCGTCGTCTATTTGGCAACCCGTTGGATACTCGAGCATCCGACAGCTCTCGACCAAGTTAAACTTTATAATGACGAGCGGAGGAGCTACGAAACGACCGGACTGAGAAACTTGGCAGAGGCGACTGTATTAATGCACAGAACTCTCTGTTGGCGAGATAAGAGGGAAAATACTCCGAGAAGCGAATGACCGATCGATAGACTCATCCTGTACAACGAAGTTATACGAAATAGAGGAAGAAAGGAAAATACCGATGAAATTACGAATTGAAGTTTGCATTTGAAAAAAAAATCATAATTCAATATTAAAACAAAATTATTTCGAACTCTGAAACAAATTTGTTCAAACGTGAAAAAAATTCTTTCGAATCTCCTAAATTTCATTTTCACTAATATCGACTTCGAAAAGTGGTTGAATCGTTTTACACGATTTTATTAGAAACTTTGTCCGAAAAAAAAAAATCATTTCGATAAAAAACAATAAATAAATAATAATCGTTAGATAATTTTAATCGGTCGAGTCGCAATTCGCATTTAAAAAAAATCGTTGGATGATTATAATAGTTGGAGTCGTTAATTAAATAAAAATAATAAAAAGAAAAATAAATAAACATATAATCGTTGCGTTAGAACGATGCAAAATTTAAGTCCATTAAGAGAGAGTGAGAGAGAGAGAGAGACAGAGATAAAAGCAAAAAGAGAAAAACCGAGAGAGAGACCGAAAGATTGAAAAAATCGTTAAATCATTTTTGCCGACGGTTTATTCGGCTTCTATCGCCGCGACGAAGTGGCAGATTACACGTAGATGAAAAATTAGGAAACCCTACTTGAGGAAACGAAATTAAATTGACACGGCTTACGCGTCGCAATTGACTGAAATTTTTACGGGCGGGAATCATAGATTGTATTTAAGGACGATTATTATTATTAGTTAGTAACTATTTTATTGTTATTATTATTAATAATAATATTAATATTATTATTATTATTATTATTATTATTATTATCGTCATCCTTATCATTAATACCGATCACTACTATTACCGATACGCATTATTATTATCATTATACCATTTATTGTAAGATCGTTGCGGTTATTATTATCATTATTTCTTATCTTTTTCATAGACGACGCTATAACGCGGCTAAGAGATAACGAAACATTGCGCTGCCAACTTCACGAGTCAGGAGTAACGATGTGTATCGAAGAAATCGTATGTTTATATGTATACGCTCGTGTATGTATATATATATATATATATGCGTTTCGTGATTTTAATTTTTTTTCGTTTTCGTTTTTAATTAAATCGCCCATTGGCTTCTCAGTGAACGACCTAGGTTTTTTTTTTCAACGCGTATTTCTACCGTAAATCATGAATTTCTCGATTTTTCCAATAAATGGATTTCTCCGTGATTTTTTCATGCCATGTATTGGAAAAATAATGGATTTCTTTTTACTACAGCTAAAATATACAAATATACGTAATATACGTATATATATGTATATATATATATATATATATATATACACGTACACATACATATATACATATGTATAAATTATATAGGAAACGAAACGAGAAAGGAGGGATTTTCAGAGACGACACTGTGCCAAATGCCTTGAGCCGTTTTGTCACGGTGCTCTTGTAATCCTTCGTGATTCTACCATGTACATAGAAAGAGAGAGAGAGAGAGAGAGAAAAGGCAAGGGGAAAACAAAAAAGAGATAAAGATAGAAAAAAACAATTTTTAAAAAAAAACACGATACACGTAATCATAAGCACGTGTTACATGTTAAAGGACTGATCGTGGGCGAAGGGCTTCGAGGTCCCATCTATTCGAAATAACAAAACGAAAAACCCAAAACCCCGACGAATATTCTATATGCATGTGTTTTATACAAAAAAAAAAATAAAAGAAAAAAGTAAATTTAAAAAAATAGGAAAAAGAATCTAGAACGATAAAAAAAAAAGAGAGAGAGAGAAACAGAAAAAAGCGAAAAAAAGTGCTTGAAAAAAGGACGAATTTCTGTGAAGCGAATTTTAATCCATTTTTGCTCCTTTCCTCTCCAGAGTCGCACTGTCATGGAGAGCCAGTGTTCGTTGAATAAGATATCGGTAGTTTTACACATCGCTATTATCATTAATATTATTATTTTTATTATTATTATTATTATTATTATTATCATTAGACTTAGTTAATGTTATTATTATTGTCGATATTAGAAACAGTTATCAACGATCGTACGTTAGTGAACAAAGAGTGAAAATAAAGTACGAAAAAAAAAAAAGAAAAAGAAGAAATCACACGACTGGCCGACTGGTCGCGATCTCGTTTGGTGAACACGATTTTTTTTTGCTATAAATAACAATCCAAATATACGTACGAGGTATTGCTCCATGCGTACTCCAAAATACGACGTCCGAATTTCGTTCTCGGTCGTTTTTCGTCCGGATATCTCTCTCTCTCTCGCTTTGTCTCTCTTTTTCTCTCTCTCTCTCTCTTAATTTTCCCTTCCGACTCTCGAGAGACTTTGCGTTTTCTTGTTTATGATTTTTTATTTTATTTTTTTCTTGTCCTCCGTTCGTTTCGTTCGTTTTTGTCTGATTGGATTTTTTCTTCTTTTTGTGTTTTCTTCTTTTTTTTTTTTTTGTTTTTTTTTTTATGACGTTCGACAACGAGATTTTTCAAAAGTTTGCGCATCGAACGAACGCGATTCACGCGGGGAGTCGGGACGAGCGTTAAACCGTTACATTCCCGACGAAAAGTCTCGAAAACGTGAAGAGGGGGGAAGGAGGG
>JAPYZJ010003821.1:0-15190 GCA_030522765.1 Ophioninae sp. B BG-2022a | reverse complement strand
ACAATCGCACTATTCAAGCGGCAATGACTCTAGATACCAATCTCAGCCCTTCTAAATTTTTCAATCTTCCTATTTGGCTCAGCAATGAAGTCAGCCTAGCACTGAAGAGATTTAAAATGTTTAGTTTAGAGCAAGTGAATGGTTCTTTTGGCAATAACTCAAACTGGCTATTATCTACGATCAGCTCCTCCAAATCCTGTAATTCTTCTACTGAAGAAGGCAATACTAGCATTCAAAATCTTTAGTATTTTCAAATTACTGCATGTTTTAACATTATCATTCAACGAGGTGATCTTTGATCCTGACAATTTTATAGTTTCTTCATGTGTTTTGATCAATCACTAAGTATTAAACATATTTTTACTATCTGTTGTACACTTTTACTTGTTCTCAAAATACGATTTTTTCAATTTAAAAATATTCAGGTATTAATTTAAATATAAAGATTAAAAAATCTGAATAAATTACAGAAATTTCGTTTAACAAAAAAATTACCTCAAAATTTCAACAAGGAAGTGTGTAAACTTTTGCTTCAGACTGTACTTTTGAGATGGTCTTTTGATAGCGTCTACTTTTGTTTAATACTTTTGCAAAGCATTTGAAAAGTTTATTCGCAACAATTGTCTAAAATAACAATAGCTTCCTATTTTCTTATTATTTCCGATAGTTTATCCCTCATGTTTGGCTTGAACGAATCTTACACCATCAAAAGAAAGGAGCTTTATAATGCAGACAAGCTTGAAATTCCAAGAACAGAAGACAAAATAGTCCTGCCACAGATGATTTTGGACACCAACAACTTATGTCTTGATTCGAAGAATAATGTTACAAAGGTCAGTGCCAGCGAGGACGATCTGTATGAAGTCAACGGCGGAACAACCTTGAGTCTCATTGTTAACAACAAAATCATTATTGCGGGCGACACTCGTCATTCTTCAGAATACGGCATCAACTCCAGGAAAATGACCAAAATTTATAAGCTGGGAAATTTCTACTTGACAACCGCAGGGTTTTTTGCAGATGGGTTTGAAATCTACACCAAACTGCACTATCAAATAAAGATGTATGAGTCATACAATAAAATGCCACTGAATGCTTTGGCCCATCTTCTTCACAACATTCTCTATTCAAGAAGATTTTTCCCCCTCTATTCATATACCTGCTTAAGCGGATACGAAGATGGTGTAGCAACCATTTACTCTTTTGACTGTGTTGGAAACTATCAGAAGACTGCCTGCAGGTGCGATGGCTCTGGTTCTGCGATGGTGCAGCCACTCCTAGACAGTTGGATTTCCAGGAAAAACTTTGAGAACTACAGCGAAATAAGCTTCGATGATGCTGTTAAACTGGTAAAAAAAGCCTTTGATGGGATATCAGAACGAGACATAAAGACCAAAGATAATTTAGAGATCTACGTACTGGATGGAGACAAGGTTGACTATCAGATTATTCCATTGCGAAGAGATTAAATTTTTTCTGTCAACCCAATTCTAAGACAAATTTTCTAAATTCCAATATAATCTGATGCTTCTAGCAGCTTTTTTATTTAAAATGTAAATGATCAAGTCATTTGTCTCCTAAATATTTTTGTTTTTCTCCTTATTATTGGGAAATTCATTTGTCGATGGCAACCCCTAATGTCAGAGAGCTCGGATGACAAGTACAATACTGAAGTTCTAAGAAAACTGGAGGGATTCAAAAATGCCAAAGAATGGTCAGACTTCATTGGACTCCTGGACTCACTGTGTATTATTTTCAAGAAGCACAGGAAGGACTATATCCCATGCCTGCCACAGCTAGTGAAGAGGCTAAACCAGATGCTGAACCCAGCCCTCCCGGGCGGAGTGCATCTAAAAACGTTTGAGTGCTATACGACCATTTTGGATCTAATAAGCGAAGATAATCTGTTGAGAGATTTTGATGTTTTCACCGTTGGACTTTTTAATTTCTCTTTGAACTACAAAGTAGCAGTTGCTGTAGAATATCTTGATCTCCTAGAAATAATTGTCGAGCAGCTACAAGAAAAGATCAAGCCTTTCTCACAGCACGTAATTGTAGGCTTCTTGCCTTTTCTGGAGTCTGAGAGCTCTGATTTTTTTGATAGAGCATACGGACTTTTAGTACGATTTCTGGGTTTTGTTGATGAAGACATGTTTTTCAGAAGCATCTGGAAAGTTTTTATAAGCCTTCCGGAAATGCGGGTTTGCACTTTGAACTTTTTTTCAAGGCACAAAATTGTGGTGATACCGGACTATTGCCTGGTGAATACTGCATTGTGCATAGGCATGGAAAGCAGCAACCCCTACATTATTAGATCACTGCTCGACATATCGCACAGAGATTTCCCAATGATTACAGAGTTAAAGGAGGATGGCATTGATGATGCCAAGATTGAGAAAGCCAATACCAATGATTTCTCAAAGGAAGCTGATGGCCCTATGGAAAGCAATACCTTAAGAGCAGAAAACCAGAAAAGAGTCTTGAGAAGCCCGTCGTTGGAAAACTTAGCAGTAAGCAACAGTATTATCAGTCCTGCCGAACTTAATAAGAGTGTTACAGAAAATTTTGACAGAAGTTTTCTGGATTTGGATGAAAAAAGCTTGCTGGACAATGTTGAGCTCTATAAATCTGCTAACTCATCGTCGAAGGACATAAGCAGCGAAGGGGCCCTTAGCATTGCTCAGCCAAAGTCACAGCAGGTCATCAAAGACTTGGTGCTAGTCAACTCAGAGATACGGAATGATTTAGAGGTCAGAAATCAGATTGTTGTTGAGGCTGAAGATCTGAACAGAAAGCTGATCAAGAATGTATTGAAGATTTTCCTCATGAAAGAGGTCGGGATTAACAAAAGAGCCTACAAATGGTTCAACCTTGGAGAGATCGTAACTGATAAGGACATTGACTACATAGAACGTGGTTTGAGAGAGTATTTACTTGGATGTGATGACGATCTAATCACCTTTTACGAAATATTGAACTCACTGGGCTACAGGGATAATCTGTGCATATTTCTTATTGACAGGATCGTTATAGACTCCTTCAAAGTGCTGAAGCAGATGGATTCTTTGTATAGCAAGGAAAAGATGGTAGCATTAAAGAAAAAAGCCAAGATTTTTATAAGCTCTTCACTTGATGAAATTTATAGAGTTTTATACACAAATTTAGACCAAATATTCAGTAAATTGGAGAACAAAAATTCAAACACAAAAGCCTCTAGGTTTGAGCTGAACAATCTATCTTCTCTTTCTTTGAGCACAACCAATCAAATGTTAGCACCTGCCAATGAGACCAATGAGGCTGAAGATTTTGTAGAACTGATTATTTTTTTGATTGAAGATTTAGGTGCAACAGACCAGAATGTTATTGATATACATCTGCCGTTGCTATGCCATTCCATCATTAGAAACCGTTTTAAAATATCCGATCTTCTTTTTGACTACTTCATAGGCCTCTTTTTAGAACACTCAGAGCCGACCCTTGATTCTGCTGCCAATAAGCCTGGATCTGGCACCTCTGTCAGTCCCAGCCTGATAAAGTCGTTTTATCAGAAAGAAAATACAAAGGAGCTGTTAGAAATAAATCTGATCTCTGCGGTCGCCAAGGAGCTGGGCAGAATTGATATCTACAAAGAGTCGTATGAGGACAACAGTTATTGGTCTAATTCTGAGCTAATCCTGAAAGACGGTGTGCTGGAATGGGCAGAGGTTAAGGATGCATTCACATTCAAGGGTAGGCCGAACAAAGAACAGATTTTTAACTTTTCAGGCCAGGACATTATGTTGATCAACAAATTTATCAGAAAATTTGGATTTAAAGACTTTGAAGCAGATTTTTTGGCGCAGCTGGGGAATTTTCTTTGCCACAACTACAAATTTATTGAATTGGTGAATTCTCTGAGATTCTACATCAATTCTAGCCTTTTGAATATAAATTTGTGGAACGATTTCTTAATTTCGAAAAATCCGAAATTCCTGTTGTTCTACGGGGAGGATCAGCTGCTCCCCTTTTTGCATGATATCATCCAGACAGCGTGCCTGAAGGACATTTGTATCTTTCTCAAAGAGGCTCTTGCCCAGGGGAAGTTTGTGGAAATTCTATTCAAGGTCTCAGCCACAGCAGATACTCAATCAAACTATTTTATTGACTTGCTGGTAAATATTAAGAATCCCATTCCAGTGTTACACTTTTTGCTAGAGAAGTTCTATAACGAAGATGAAGACGATTCCTCTGCAGATCTGCACTCTAAGTTTAACATAATTTACCCGATTTTGCTCTTTATTGAAGGATCTTTTGAGAATGATGATTTTATTAAAATATTGGAGCTGAACCCAATAATTGAGATCAGTAAATTTGGAAAAATAAACATTATGGAGGCCTTGATAAGTATGCTGTCTTCTATCATTGTGGAGAAGCAGAAGAGTTTTTCAGGAGAGGAAAGTTACCTAAAGGATTCGGACGATGCAAACAGCTCATTTTTGATTGAATATGCGCCTTTGATGGATAAGAATGAAAATTTGAAAATTGAAGAAATCAAAATTGAGAACATCAAGATCGAGTCCAGCACATCTAATGCGAATCTAGAGTCAGGACAGAGAGAGAATGATGCTGCAGATGTCAAGGATGAGGAGTCAATAGCTTCTGTGGAATCCGAGGTTCTTAAGGGCATGGTTATTCCATATTCGGACGAATCTCTTGGCTTTGAGAATTCACAGAAATTGGCCAGCAAGAATTCGTATTACACCCTTCTTGTGAAGATTCACAAAATGTCGTTCAACATTCTGTTTCTGTTCCACAAAAACTCATTGTCTGTTAACTTGCCCAGCCTGACTGCTGTTAAATCTGTGATCAAGAAGTATCGTGACAATCACTATATTTTGAAGCGATCTTTGTTCTTGGTAGCTTCTGAACCTGAATTTATTCTAGAAAACTACATGCATTTCTACAAGCTCATTTTAGCCGACATTAATACTATGCCCACAAAAAACCAGTTCTTTGCGCATGTAATAAAGCCTAACACAAAATCTACTGTTGAAATCATTTTGGAGGCTTTTGAATATTATGGAGATTTTTCAGGCTTCAGGATCGAGGACTTTTTTGACAAGGCCGTGTTTCTTATGATACAACACTGCAAGAAGATATGCAGCATCTACAAGCATTACAAAGGATTTTATCACAAGATTTCAAACCAGGCACTATTTGACTTTAGCAACAACAACTCGAAGTATCTTCTGAATGAGAGTTCGTCAACCGAAAAATACAAAAATGTCGACCATCTTTTCAAGACCAAAATATCAAAGGAGGATCTTGAGTCGCTTGTTGGCAGAGACGTTGATTCTGAGTCTATTGTCTTACTTTATTCAGGGGACTTGGCGCCTGTTATTGCCCTAGGAACCAAACTATATCGGATGAATCCAAGCATTCTAGTTTCAAGCATTCCCGACAGCATGGAAAGCCTGTTTGTCTTTGGAGCGCTGCCTTTTAAGTGCGATATCCTTTGCAAACTTTTGTGCAATGCCAGAAATCCGAGGTACTCACTCAAGTTTCTAAAGATTTTCGTGCAGTCGCTGCCTATAAGTAAAAGAAAGGATATAATTAGAGCAGAGGCTATCTATTTAAAAAACAACTTTGGATTTATTGATATGGACATTGCGTCTATCTCTTTTGTCCTGGAGCTTTTCAAGCATCAGAACCATTCAGATCTGTCCAGACTTATTTTCCTAAATATTTTACGGACATTTGAAAAGAAAATAGCCTCTTTACAGTTCAATGAAACAAATTTAGATGATGAGTTGAAGATTTTGAAAAAGATTTCTAAGCTTGAAATCTCAGATACTGCAATCCTGATCGCTTTAAAAAACTGTCTTTTTGAGCTGCTAGATTCGAGAAAATATCAAGATGATGTTCTTGTGCTGATTTACAACTATTTTGTTGCGAACCCGAACTGCAAGATTTTTATTGATGCCTTTGTGCAGTATTTTGGCAAAAACTTTTTTGGATTTGGACTAGATCTCAAGAAGAAGATTTTCGAGACCATCTCTTCCTCCAACAACTTCGATTGCTTTGTTTTGATGGAAAATATAATGTCTGGGATGGACAGTTCATTTTTTATGTCAGCACAGAGTGAGGAGATACAGAAGATCAATTCTCTCAAGAAGATGGCCTTTTTGATCTTTTCACAACCGATTAACAAGTTTTCTACCAAAAGTGATGTCTTTGTCACTATGATCAACAACAACATTAATTTGGGTGTTGAAATCAAAATTGAGGTTTTTAAGTTGTGTAGTACGTTGATTTTAAGAATTGATCATTCTCACATTCAAACTTTATTCCCGATAATGCTAGGCGAATTTCTGACTAACATCCAATCCAAAAATTTACGTTTAGCCACCGAAATGCTTAGGCTTATTGATCTTTCTACCTGGCTAAACTCCCCAATATTCAACTTCAAGGTTTTGTTTCTTGAAAACCACAATTTTCACAAACAGATCGAATCACTTTTTTCCAGTTCTGATGTATTTGAGTTCCAGATTGACTACAAGTCGAAGAAAATGCCAAATTTACTTTCTGAGATCTTACAGGTATCAGTCGGATGGGCAGAATTACACGCTTATTTCAGCGTTGCCGATGAGTATTACAATTACATGCTAGACCATCTCTCGTTGAAGGACTATGACAAAGTTGAGAGCTATTTTACCAACATTTTCTTAGAAAATAAGACTAAATAAAGACTCGTTAACATTTAATGTCTGGCTAAGTTTATTTCTAGCAATATTTCTAAAAATTCTTGATTAGGTTTATACTTTTAGAATTGCCGAAGGGCAAAGGTTCTTCTTCTGCTCTTGTAAAAAAGAATGTTCTGTATGGTTCGAAAAGTGCAGCTCAAGAAAATGTTTGTGACATCTTTTTCTTTGCAATTTCTAGGTAGCCTTTTTATTAAGTAATGTAAAATAAAATATGATTATATTCCAACTTGTAAAGAAAAGGATGTTGTAAGCTTTTGCTTGGGCTGTGTCAAAGTTATGCTGAGCAAGCCATTTTTTGCTGAATAAATTTTTATCCTTGACTACTGAAATGAGTTATGAATCAATCATAGAAAACATCACAAAAATTCTAAATATTTCCAATGAGGATGCAATTAAAATCATCAAGACTTCTTTCTCGACAGACGACCCATTCAAAAGTCTGTCAGACTTGCTTGGATTTAGAAATACAGAGCTAATTTTTGAAATTTTCGAACATAAAGAGCTGTTTGAAGAGGAGGACATAAAAAACTCACAAGCTTTGTTCATAGAGCATGTGATTCCAGAGTTAAAAGAGAAAAGGCTGTTTAAAAACAATGTAAAGACATCTTGTCTAAAGGATGATGCCAAGTACTTTTCTTACACTGAGTTTAATCCTGTGCAATCCGCTGTTTTTAATAATGTCTACAATTCTGATAAAAATATACTAATTTCGGCACCAACAGGAGCAGGAAAGACCGACATTGCACTTTTGTCTATACTAAGAGCATTAAGATCAGCAAAAAACACCGTCATCTACATTGTTCCAATGAAGGCGCTAGCATCTGAAGTTTCTTCCAAGCTAAAATATTTATTGAAATCCTTTAAGGTCCTAGAATATACAGGAGATACAGAAGTTGAATCAAGTATTTTGCACGATGCAAATGTCATTGTCTGCACGCCAGAGAAGTTTGATGCAGCTACCAGGAAGCATAGCTGTCCTTTTTACAGTATTAAATTGGTGATCATTGACGAGATCCATTTGCTTGAAGATGATAGGGGCGCTGTATTGGAGTCAATAGTTGCCAGGCTGTTAAAAGGCTCAGAACTGAGGCAGCAGGCAACCAGGATAATAGGACTGTCTGCCACGCTCCCGAACTACGATGACGTTGCTAAATTTATAAAAGCAGAAGAAGTTCACTGCTTTGACAAAAGCTTTCGGCCATTACCGCTGAGAATGACTATCACGGGATTCACAAAAGTTTCGAAATACAGCGACGAATGCGATTACTTGTTGGAGAAGGTTGCCTTTTTCATGGAAAAGAAAAAACAGGTTATGATTTTTGTTCATTCAAGAGCAAAAACAGCAAAAATTGCCGATTTTTTGTGTAAAAATTTAAGTGTCAGTTTTAATCTTGAACCTGAACACAAGTTTAAATTTAGAGGAGATCTGAGACGATTTGCACAGAAGAGCGTGGGAATTCACCATGCAGGGCTGTGCAGAGAGGACAGGCTGGAATCGGAGACTTGCTTTAAAAAAGGCATTCTCAGAATCCTAGTCTGCACTTCAACATTGGCCTGGGGTGTAAATCTGCCTGCTTACTGTGTCATCATAAACGGATCGACATTCTACAACACTCTGAAAGGATCGTACGATGACCTCGGGGTTTTAGACATTTTGCAGATCTTTGGCAGAGCAGGCCGTCCGCAATATGACTCTATGGGAGAAGCCTTCCTAATGACGAATGCAAACAAAATAGATCATTATGTCAAGCTGCTAAAGCGAAACCAAAGCATTGAAAGCAAGCTGTTTTTTCACTTTCCAGAAAGCTTAAATGCTGAAATTTATTTGAACAACATCTGTTCTATTTCCAGCGCACTCTTTTGGTTCAAAAATACATTTCTTTACGTCAGGTTGCTCAAGAATCCAGCTTATTATGGAATACTTCCTGAGGAGACGGGACTTGAAGAACAGGCAATTTCTGAATACGTTTACTTGGCAGTAAAGAGGTTGGAGGACTGCGGAATGATCAAGATTGAGAAGAAAGAAGACAATTATAATACATGGAATTTCAAGTCTACTTTTTATGGACAAATAGCCTCGATTTACTACTTGCATCATTTGACTATGCATACCTGGCTTTCAAACATCAATACTACCGACACTGAGTCGTCTTTGATTGATCTCTTGCTAAAATCAGAAGAATTGAAAAACATTACAGTGCGCAAGGAAGAAGTATCGTATCTAGCGACATTGCATCAATCTCTCATGTTAGATTGCATTCTTGATTTTGAGTTTGATGAGACTCTGAAATCTAAGTTGCTGATTCTACTGGCTTGCTTTCTACACTTCAGGACAATGCCCATATTTTCATTGGCTTGTGACACTGATTACTTGATTGAAAATCTGAAGCGGCTTGTCAGTGCCATGAAAGAAATACTATTGTTCCTAAAAAAGTATGATTTATTTTCCGAATGTTTCTTGTTTGAAAAAAATCTTTGCAGATATAAAAAATCAAAAAATAATGGCGAGCAAATGAAACTGATTCGAATTGATGACAATTTTGTAGACTTGTCTGTTAGAGTTCCGAAGCAAGGATCCTATTCTGTTTTTATTCTAAATAAAAGCAGGATAGAATATGTTTTTAACACTTCAGGTAACTTCAACCATATTTTTAGATTCAAGAGTAAGCAAATGAGAGTCGAAGTTCATTCCAATAAAGACTGGAATTTCTACGAAAAAGAACTGATTCCAACCTACGATTACAGTCTTTTTGGGCTGTATAAGTATGGAAGGCATGTTTGTGACCTAAAGTTTGATTTGTATGGAAGTAGAAAAGGCTGTGCACATTTTCAAGAATTTTGTGAAAATTTTTGTGCAGATGATGCAAAAAAAGGTATAATCAAAAACAAATCTAAAAAAGAAACCGAGAAATGCGAAAACTCAAGCATAGAAGATACGCTTAACTCAATGCCTGTCTGCATAAATACATTTGCTCAGCTTGCAGAAGCTTCTAAGGACGAAACTTTTAACAGAACTATAAATTTTACCTTTATTTTAGATATTCGTTTTATCGAAGTTGTCTCAACATCTGCGAAAGAAAGACTAAAATTAATCTCATATTTAATCTATGAGTTAAACCTAGATTCAGTGCTGATCATATGTCCCAACAACAATGATGTGATTGAAACACAGAATTTTCTCAACAATAAGCAATCTATCGACGACTTGAGCAGTCTAGGAAATCCTGACAAGCAGTTTATGAGCGGAGATTCTTCTAAAAATCTAGGCAATCGTTGGATTTCGACTCTGAAGCAGGCAAAAAATGCTCGGAAGTTCAAGAATATTGTTTTTAAAGGGATATACTCTCAGAATCAAGCTTATCCTGTTTTTGAGATTTTTAAAATTTCTCAGAATAAAAAAACTTTTGTTTTTGATCATCAAAGCAATATCGAATATTTGAAAACTCTGCTGAAAGAAAGTTAATAAAAACAAAGTCTACATGCTTTGCTCTTTTTTGCAATTAATAGTTAATTTCACTTTAAATAGAAATTATCTTTTCTTTGAACATAAATTGTGTCTAATTTATAAAATAATAGAGTCTCTGATAAGATAATTTGCCAAATCGTAATTTTCATTTGTTTAAAAATAGGCAGCCAGCATAAAAAATGTAAGAACTGTTAAAAGAAGAAAAAAATCTACGAAAATAATTTTAGTTTCTCAAAGGTGCAAGCAGTGGGTTTTCTTTAAATCCGTTTCTAGCTTTCTTCTGTATTCTCTTCAGATATCTCATTCTTCCAGTTCCTTGGCCAGTTCTTCTAGCAGCCTTCAAAGACCCTGGATTTCTTCTCTTTGCTTCTGGGAATGCACAGGAAGAGCATCTCCTCAGCTGTTTGTGGAATGCCATCTGGCCACATCTTGGGCACATCTGATGATTTCTTACTCGCTTTTTACCGAAGCTTGGTGTTCCCTTAGACATTCTTAATGGGTCAAGAAATGAAAAAATTTTTCATAGAATTTTTGAAAGAAATAGACTTGCTTTAAGCTTAGCTGCAAGAAAAAACAGACAGCTGCAGCTGTTTTGCTTCGATTGCAGCACATTTTAGACTTGCAATGCATTTAAAGATCTGAAATAAGCACTTGGCAGGAGAGATTACAAGTAAGTTCAAAAAGAAAAAATAACAAAAAAAGACTAAACATGTTGTAAAACGAGCAAATCAGAGACAAACTAGGATGCGCAAAGAACACAGTTCAATTAATCTAAATGTTGTTTTATTTAATTATTTATTAGAATTTTGATTGATTACATTTGTTTTTTTTCATCCCATGGAATTTTGCTGTTTGAGAAAATACACTCCATTTGTGATTCTTTTTGTTCAGTTAGCATTTGGATTGCAAGTTGAGGCTACAAGACAGATTTCTTTCAAGGAGATTGACGCAAACACGGAGATAAGACATTTATCACCAGTATATGCCAACAACATTCTTGAGATATTTGAAGATGAGAAAGTTAAGTACACAAAGCTTCCATCGCTCATTGAACTTATTTCATTTCTAATCAAAAAACAAACATTGAGCTACACCAAAGGGAACAAGAAGTACGAAATACATCCTCTCGACAAGGTGGTAGAAGTCAAGAATAACACCAGAAAGGTGCTTGGATACTTCAGTAAAATAACATGCATCAGAAATAGGATTGTTCTGATTTATAGAAATGGAGACAAAAGCACATATGGCCCAGCATATAACTGCAAGGTGTATCTAGAAGCGTCATCCAATCCGTCCTTCACCACAGAATTCAAGGAAGGTCCAAACAATTTAGTTTTGAACGTCAAAACTGATGAGTTTATGGGAGTTGGCTATGAGATGGGCTATGCAGTGTTTTTTAAAAATAGGATGCATAAATCTATTCTTCAGGTAGTGCTAGACGAGCAGAACAAATCTGGAAAAAAGAAAAAGCTGTCCCCGAATGTACTGAAGGATATTGTATACGGGCGCAAAAAGAGGTATGTGCTATCTAAAGCGAATTCGACTTCCAACATTGAGAAAGACAAAGACGTAAATAAGGAAAAGCTGAAGCTGATGGCAGAGAGCTTCAAAAGCGATTTAGAAAAGTCAAGAAATGCAAATAAAACGGCAATAGAGGACATAATTAAGAAGTCCCTGATGAAAGATGTAAACAAGAAGAGTGTAAAGAGAAAATATCTGGTCAAGGAGAATTACGAGACCAAAATCATTTCTAAGCATCCTGTTTTGAATGAAGAGGCGAAGCTGAATGAGAGAGTAACCAAGAGCTTAGACTTGTATTATAACAGTTCTGGAGTAAGTCCTACCCAAAAGAATCCACAGCCTGAAAAGACAGAAAATTTGGAGCCTGCCAATGAAAACAACAATGAAAAAGACGAGGACGAGGCAATTAAGCCAAAATCACCGCCATCAAGCATTTGATAATTAAACTAGATTGGATGATGTTGGAAATTGAGCATACTAAAAATTACTAGAACAAAAGATGTTAACATATGCTTTAAATAATTATTGAAAAGCTATTTTTATGCAGAAGCCAACTGAATTTAGAAATAGGACACTACTTAATATCATTGATTAAAATTGTACAATTTTTGGAACTCAAAAAATATTAAATTTTTATTGCTGTTACTTCTTGCTTTTTTTGCTCTTTTTTAATTTCTCAAAGTACCCAAGACTTTCAAAGGCTTTCTTTTCATTCCTCAGCAGTTCAAACTCTTTTTTTATTCTCTGATACTTTCCATCGAACTCTTGTGCAGGGTTTGCAAAGAGCCCTAGAAAATCTTCTAAAAATTCTTTCTTCACATCGTCCAATTTTATCTTGACTTCTACACGGTTCGATTGCAAATCATTCCCAAACAGTTCTGATGGAAGATAGCTGGAATAGAAATACTCAAATCGATATTTCTGGCAAAACTTGACAATATCATCAGTAACAACCCCATATATCTTGTAGCTTGTGTTATTACAGAGCAAAGGCTTGCTTAGTTTCTTTCCCGCATGAATAAAATTGCATGATTTCTTGAAAATATAAAAATTTGAAATTCTGAACGAGGTCGCCAGATTTAGAATCAGAAAGTCGTCCTTCTCGATAGAAAACAGATAGATTGGATCTGGGAATCTCCTCAACACAACTGTTGTTGACAGTAAATCAATTGTTTTGGAGGAACTTGTATCATAGCTCAGAATACTCTGAAAACAGTAGGGATTGACGGATGATTTTACTGGGAATGCAAAGCTGTTTTTCAAAGCAATATCTTTGGTCTTTTTTCTTGTGTAAACCATGGAAAGTGCACAGAAAAGCGCAAGAAGTATTGCTATTGCAAAAAGGATTGGGGTAATCATGGGTTAAGCAAGAAACTTTTTAATGTTTTTACGTGAGCTTCACACTCTAAAGTAAAAAAGGATGCTTGGGCATAAAACTATCCTATCTGCACAATTTTGTAGATTGCGAGAATACCAACTAAATTCTACAAAGTTACTGTCTAAACTGAAACCAATCTGAGATCTTTCTAAAAGATGGCTAAAACAAGAACGTGAATCTTCAAGTCAACTGAAAACATGGAAACGTACTTTAACTGCCTTTCTTTATAGTTTCGTTAAAAAGACGTTTTATGCCAGTTCAGATTAAAGTAGGAGCTTTTAAGATAGGATGTGTAATTTCAAACGATTTTTTAATCCAAAAAAATGGCAAATTTGCACAATTTATTCGTTATTTTTGAATAGAAAAAGATTTTGCATAAAAAGTAAATAAAATTAATTTTTTAAAATTTTTTGCAGAATTCACAAAAACGTATAAATTGTGCCACTCAAATATTTTTCCAAACAATTTTTAATATTAGCTTTTATATACAATTGTCTTGTCAATATAACATTTTCATAGGCTGTTTTAATTTCAAATACCAGCAATAGTCCACTTGTCATATTCTCTGAAATATTAAATTTCATTGCCTATAATTTCTTCTTCCCCTTTGAATAAATGATATTACAATAACCCCTGAAAGATGTCGTCTAATGCTGAGAGAAGTATAAAATTATACGGGAGGAGGTATGTAAAAAAGAATATCAATTTGCTTATGAACATACTTTCCCTAGGCCTAGTTTATGTAGTGTGCAGAATCTCTACAAAATGCAAAATTTACTTCAAAACTACTCCTTGTTCTCTTGATGAGTCTGAATGTATTGTGCTTGAAGACCAGTACAAGCGTTTGCAAATTATAGAGCTCGAGTTAAAGCATGTTAAGCCCACTTTAGCACTCAAAAGATATATAAAAAATAAGACATGCAGAATTCTAAATACTTGCTATGGAAGATTCATCTACGACTATGTTTTTGACAAGTTCGTGCTTCCCCATTATTCTCTTCCATGTGTTGGAAAAGGCTTTGAAGAGATTTTGCAGGAGCGTTTTTTGATGGCACGAGAAGAGGAGATGGCTGACTTGTACGAAAAATCAATAATCTACGGAAGCAATTCTATGAATATTAAGATTCCCAAAGTCCATGAGATTTTTCTAGACAACATCATCAATCCATTTTTTATTTGGGAGTTGTTCTCTGTCATTCTCTGGATATTTATACCTTTCTACAGCTTTGCTTGTATTGTTGGCCCAATTTACCTGATCATGCTGATTATTAATATAAGGAATGATCTGAGGAACAGGAGTGATCTGATAAATAGTCTTAAGGTTTCTGAGGTTAAGGTCTTGCGAGGTGCCTCGTTTAGGCGCATGAACGAGATTTTAGTACTGCCAGGTGACATTATTTACATAGACTATACTGACAGTTTTACCTGTGACGTTCAAATTTTGCAGGGGGATGTGATTACTGATGAGAGTTTCTTAACTGGCGAGTCTGTTCCCATTTGTAAAGGGATCGGGTCGGTAGTGTATTCTGGAACCAAGATTATCAAGTCTAAGTCTTCTGCTATTTTTCCTCCTGAGTTTAATTTGTACAAATTCACAAAGGTCAAGAATATTGCCAAGGATGCAAGTTTACATTCGCAAAGTGAACAGAGCTTAGATTGGAAGTTCGAAGATCTGGCTATTGGGGTGGTTTTAAAGACTGGAAAGCAGACTAAACGGGGTATGCTGTTTAGAAACTTTGCTTCTAAGAAGCCCTCTAACAATGAATTTATGGAAAAGAGCAATATTATAATCAGGTACCTGATATGTTTTGTATTAGTTCTCATGGCTTGTTTTGCTGCATATTTTTCTAGAAGTTGTTCTATATACGATATTATTGTCAACACTAGCGACTTAGGATTAACGTTCTTTAATCCCGCACTCTACACTTGTCTTCAGCTTGGATTGCAGTATTCTAAAAATGAACTGTTGATGAAGAAGATATCTACAACCGACATTACTAGGATCAACACGGCTGGTGAGGTCGATCTCACGATCTTTGACAAGACCGGCACACTTACTGAGCTGGGCGTAGACATCCAGCA